>VYZQ01000272.1:0-56070 GCA_013400655.1 Mystacornis crossleyi
ATATATATATATATATACACCAAGTTTCTTCAAGCCCCATCCAACCTGGCCTGGAACACTTCCAGGGATGGCGCAGCCACAGCTTCTCTGGGCAACCTCTGCCAGGGCCTCCCCGCCCTCACAGGGAAGAATTTCTTTCTAATATCCCATCTAACCCTGCCCTCTGGCAGTTTTGGACTTCAGTGTTTTTCCATGATGCACCCAAGGCTAGTGTTTCTTTTTTCTCTTGTTCTTTTTCCCACTCTGAGTGCTGTGTTTGGGGAGGGAGAGCAGGGTCCAGCCCTGCTGCCCTCGATCCTTCACTTCTGCTGTGGGCTGAGACTGTGGCAAGTCTCTACCAAAGAGTTAAAAAACCCACAGCCTGCAGGAGACATCTTGTCCAAGTGGTGGTAGACCAAAGGAAATCCTGTCACCACACCTAATTGCCAGAAAAAACACTAACTAAAAAAAAATAAAATCTCAAGCAGGCAGGAAGTCACTTATCTACAGCAACTGCCTGGTGCAGCAGAGCAGCCAGTTCTCCATAAAGCATCCTTGTGAACAGAGTGCATGTGGGGCTTGAGGGATGGAAATGCATCTCATGCCCTGGGACCAAGTGCCATTGGCCTGCTGCAGGTCTGGGTGATGGTGGGCGCAACAGCCGAAGTGCCAGCACCACCTTTCACACCAGTATTCCCACCAGTAAATCAGAGAGGGATGTTGCTGCCATGGCATTTTGAGCATATTAGTGATGCCCAGAGCAAGCACTGGCTTTGCTTTCACGGCAGAAACACAGGAAGCAGCACCAAGGGCTAAGAAGCGACTTTTATCCTTCTTTATTTGTTGAAAATGTCAATTAAAAAACTGTTCAAAATAAAAACATGTTAGAAAAGTTGAACTTGCAAAGTAGTTACAGTAAATAAACCTACATGACAAAGATACACTGGAAGGCAGCTGACACAACATCCATCTAAAGACAGACTCACTGGAACCTATTTACAAAGCACTGTAAACAAAGTTTACAAATATGGAAACATTGCTGTCCATCTGGCATGGCTTCTTTTCCTTTTTATTTTCTTGTCTTTTTTTGGCTTCTAGCTCTTGACAAATGCTTGATCCAAAAAGTCTCAGTGTGCCCTCCATCACATTACATCTCACAAACGTGCATATGTACACAGCACGGGTTTCAACTGAGCCTGGGGGCAGCAAGGACATATTTCTACCCTCTCCCTGGAGTGTCAGTGGCCCTTGGTTTGTTCTGCACGTCAGCAGCCTAATCCCCAGCCCAGCTTTGGGCAGGCAGCAAGGCCAGGCAGCAGCGAGGGGTCTGGGCACGAACTCCCAGAGCAGCAGTACGTGCAGCAAAAGCCCGGCCCCGGGAAAACGATTCACAAGCACAGCAGGGCTTGACTGCTGACCAAACCACTCAACTGTGTGCCCAGGCAGGGATGTGGGGAGCTGCCATCTGGCTGTGATGCTCTGGGGATGGCAAATGTAGCCAGACCTCTGTTTCGCCCGAGAAACAGCTTAAAGAGGGTTTCTTATTACACTCCTTGAGATGTTTTGGAGTATACATCTCCCAAAACACCATTTGCAAGGTCCTGGCTAAATTTTAATGGCAAGGAGGGAGTTGTAATTATTGCCTTTGTTATGTCCTTCACAACCAGCATAATGGTGTGACTGTAATGAGCTGTGGTGCTTCTGCACACCCTGGGACCATGCTGCCCTGCGAGATAAATAAGACATCATTAACTTTAACAGAAGGTTATTTTTATAATGCTGTTAAGGAAGGAAGGAAAGCATCAGTTCTAAACTAGGGTACAACACCAAATAAGGAGAGCTGATACATATGCATGTTGCCTGTGTGCTGTGGTCAAGGAGCTGTGCAGGGATCTGTGAGGGTGTTGCACATCCTTGCCCCAGGAGCATTCCAGCTCTTGTCAAAGCATAAATACCTTCTCTATCACAAGAGAAAATTCCTTTTCCCTAGCAGAAAGCCCCTTTGGGGCAGTGTGGGGAGAAGTGGCCACTGGCTACATTCCCAGCCTTTGGGAAGGAGCGATGGAGAGCCTAACATGGGCAGAAGGAAGCAGGGGACCAGCACATTTGGGGTTGTTTTTTGTTGTCAAGCAGTGTTTACATTTCATACAGAGAAAAGCATGTCCTGCAAGAGGAAGCACAGCAAAATTATAATCTCCTAGGATACCTGGACACTCGATGTGAAAACAAAGCAGAGGGCAGGAATTCTACATCATGCATAAGAAAAGGGATGGGGGGGCAGAACAGCAGTTACCTGTTGTGCTAATCACGAGCTGTAAGGAGGCAGCACTGTGCAAAATACCTTCCTATGTGCTCTGACAGGTGCTCCAGATCCGGCTTCCCCAAGGAGTTCAAATGTCTTCATGTTAATTGCACATTTTAATCAGTATCAAGGCCACACAGGAACCACAGTATTGCTGGGCTCTAGTTCGCTACAGTCAACTAATGGGGAAAAAGAAGATGGATGGGAAAAGCTTCCCCAGTTGTGATTATCTGGAAAGAGGAGCATGGTGCTTTTTTGGTTTCTGCTCAATGCCTCCTCAATAATGTTTTCATTCAATAAATAGGTACCGGTGCTTTTGGAAAGAACGAAAGCATTAAAAAGTGCTTAAGCTTCTTCTAGGAAACTGCTACCCAAGCCTTTGTGAGCAGCAATCACTAGCAGAGTTTGTATTTGCTCCCAGTAGCAGGTACAATGAGGTATTAGTTGCTGCAGATGAATTGTGAATCATGGACCGCTTGCTTACAGGTTCAGTTGTGACTGATTGTTTCTGCTTTATTTCCCTACTGGATGGAAGAAAAACTATTTTTTTTCTCCTCTATGACTTTTTTTTTTTTGGTAACAAAATACCCCAAGCCAACAAAATAAGGAGCAAGAAGAGGCAAAGGATCCAGTTCCACTTCCCCAAAAAAAACACCTGAGGTCACACACCACTGCCAGCAGCTTCTCCACAAATTCAGGCGATCAGGGATGACTTGCGCCCAGTGTCCTCCCTGCCACACTCGTCTGCCTGCTTCAGCAGCCTTCTTACCAGCTTCTCCAAATCCTTCCTGGACTTAAGCTCTTCCTCCAAACACTGTTTCATCCTTTTGTTTTCCTGCAAGGTGAAAAACAAAGGAATAAAGATGCAGTTAATGCCCGTGCACTTTATGCAGTGAGGTACTTCCATGCATCTGCTGCCTGATGCCTCAGAGGTGATGAAATAACAGGGATATTTGATAGGAGTTCGTTAGGATGTAGAACATAAGTGGATCAGACCACAGGTAATCCAAACAGACCCTTACTATGTCACAGACCTGCACAAAAGTTCCCTGACTTTGGGCAGGCAGAAATATCCTCCTAGAAACCTAATTTTAGCTTGGGTTGAAGAAACGTGTTCTCCTGTGATGGTTTCTCCCACCTCCAGACTTGGGACTGGAGGGAAAAGGATGTATTTCCTCTGAGCCTACAAGAACTGGTGTCCACCAGACCCCTAGAAAATGAACAGTCAAGTTCAAAGAGCTTTTGGAATGGGGGGAAGTTTCATGTTACCACAAAGACCAACTACTCCTTCCCTTTTGCTGTCTCTGGCACTCAACCATGGAGAATGAGAGGAAGTGGTCTCCAGCTGCGCCACGGAAGGTTAGATATTAGGAAAAGTTTCTTCAAGAAAAGGGTTGTCAAACACCAGGACAGTGTGCCCAGGAAAGTAGTGAAGTCACCATTCCTGGGAGTGTTCATAGAATGTGTGGGTATGGCACTCCAGGAAATGGTTTAGTGCTGAACATGGTGGTGGTGCTGGGTTGACAGTTGGACTCCATGATCTCAGAGGTCTTTTCCAGCCTTAAAAATTCTATCATTCTGTGATTCAGGGAGGTAAACCAGAAGAAGACTAATGCTCATTCAGGAATTTGCAGGATTGGACCAGGGTCAGCAAGATTCTTTCTGGCACCGACCGGCTGAAGATGATCCAGCACAGACTGGTTGGCTTTCACTCAACTCCCAGCACAAACAATCCCACCCAAATTACCTGCTTCAGCTCTTTGACTTCATCTTTCAGTGCATAAACTGTGTCAACAAGGCTTCTGAAAAAAAAATTGAAAAAAAAAAAAAAAGAAATAAGAAGAGTTGGTGTGCAGGAAAACAGTGACAAGCATGGGAGGTGCTGACAGGGAAGTTGCATCCAGATTCTGCTTCCCAAGGATGAGGCTGCTGCCTGTGAGGGGACGACGGAAACACAGCACAGGCGTATTTATAGGCCACTGGTCCAGAACTCGGGGCTCTTTTCTCAAACCTCAGTACCTTGTTCTGCTTTGAGTTATCAGCAAAGGTCTGTGGCTTTGGCTTCCTTGTTTATGCTACGGCAATAAATAACAATGACTTTAAAGGCAGAAATGCCTGAGCATCTTTTGTAAGGAAGCCTTGATTCCTTGAGGTTGTGCTGCAAAAAATCGAACATGAAAGGAACACACTGACTGGGTTGGAAAGGGAGAGACTCAACACAGTCACCCAGATGCAGAAGTTACAGTACAGGCTGGGAGCACTCACAGGCAGGTGCCAGGCAGGCTCCTGAGGGGCAGCAGCAGTCCAGTATGTCAGTAGTTAAAAAATAAGAAAATAAGAGCCACTTGTTTGGTTCTGTCCTCGCTGACCCCATTATCCTACATCTGGATAAGCCATAAACTGGGGATCCAGACTCCCAGAGGGATACAGCCATGTCAGGGCAGCTGGGAAGGCGGCTCTGTCCTTAAACGGGACAAAACAGCAGTTGAAATCATCTGGTGGTTCTTCGCCAGAACTAAGGCAGCAGTCAATGACAGCAGCCCTGCTCCTCTGTGGGGACACAGAAGAAGAGAGCACTGGTTTTTAATGCCCTTCTAAAAAGTGACACAGGGATCTATCTGCAAGTGGAGAGCAGCTGCACTTACTTTTCCTCCGTGACCGTCTGGCCATTGCTTCGTGTTTCCTCTATGATGATTTTCTCTTCCTCAGGAAGAAGGACTTGGGGGATGGAGTCTTTACGGGAGCCTGTGTACAAGAATTATTCATCAGGGAGAAAAAGGGGTAATCTTCCCTGGTGCCCATGCTACATCAGAGAGAGAAGCTCTCATTCTTCCTGCTCCACCCTCAGCCTGGAGCAGGCTGGAGATGTCAGCTACATCCCACTAACCCAGAGCTACAGCAGCAAGTGGAAAAATTTCAAGAGTACTCATTGCATCTGAAGTTACATCATGACTTAGAAATGAAACCATTTGACTAAGAGCTCCCCAAAGAGCCATGGCCTCCCTTTTTTCTCTGTACCATTATTTGACAGTTCAGTGATTTAATTTGACATCTCACCAGCAAAGATAAATAGTTTTATTTCCAGAGTTGAAGATGTTAGATAGGTTCTTACGAAGCAGGTTGTTCTTAAACACACATCTGATTGAGAGATAATGGTCATGCTTCCTTTCTAAAGCTATAAGCAACCTGAGATTACCATCAGGTAATCACTGGTGAAATAGCAGTGTCTCATCTGCCCTCCTACCTGCTTCATTCTCTGTGTTTAGAAGAAAAACAATGGCAACAAAACCACGAGGCAGATGAAGCTCCCTTATCTCGAAGATTGAACACTACACAGTTTCCTAGCATGAGTCTCATTGCTGTATGATGCAACATCTGTTTTTTCCCAGAGGGGTTATCAGTGTCGTGGGCAGAGTAGGAGCTAAATAATGTGGTTGTGTGCCCACCTGAGCTGAGAGCTTGCTGGAAGCCTGCCCCAGTACAGTACGCCTCGATCACCTTCAGGATTTGAGCATCCTCCTCCAGCGCAGCAGTACCTGTAAAACATTACAAACAACAGCAGGCACAAAAAGCAAGGTACTCCAGCCTTGTCTCTCCCAGCCTGTGCTCCTAAGCCCCTTAAGAGATTGTGCTGTTTCTTTGGCTGACTGTCTTTGGGACTTTGTCCAATCCCTTTCGAGGTCCTTTTCATTTTCTGACCTTTGTGGCATCAAGCACAAAGCAGACCAAATGGTGTGAAAACTCATCTCTAGTTGCTCATCTTGCCAAAACTCAGGGGGTGATGCCCTACTTTGGGTGCAGGCAGCACCAGGAGATGGGCAGGCAAAGCCCTAGTGTGGGGGTCTGGTACAGCAGTACTAGAGCAGGACTTGGAAACATGGTAATTTTCAGCCTCTGCTCAATGCTGTCTTCTCAAGGGAGAGAGCTAATTGTGGAGCTGTGCACGGCAGCTTGACCATGGCTGGGTGACTATGGCCTTTCAAAGCCCTCAAGGAGTGTCACAAGTGGGCTTTAGGGAGCTGTCAGGACACTCCTCTTTGCAGGTGAACACCCCTGTTGGGATGGGGACCTTTATGTTTTCCTAATTCCCCATGGAAACTGTTCTAGGACCTGCTGGCATGGCCAGGTAAGGGTTTGTCCCAGCTGTCAGACATATTTTGGTGACTCTTGATGTGCAGTTCAATGCAGTTTTTAACTACTTGGAAGTAGTTCCTTGGCTTCATACACAGAATAAGACCATCCGCAACCCATGACCTTGTGCTAGCAATCACGAGGAGGGTGGTGGCACGTCTGGCAGTCTTAATTGGGAGGGGAGGAAGGATCTGTCAGAGGCTGAGGACCAGTGCACTTCCAGAAGCCTCCCATGTTCAGGAGCATGTAGGCTTACAGTGAGAGCATCCTGTCACATGCTGCACTGCAAGAAAGGGTGTTCTCAATGTCCTGTGGAGATCACTCAGAACACAGAAATCTCCAGAAATGAAAGAAAAATAGAACCACACAATGGTTGGGGTTAAAGATCATCTAGTCCCAATCCCTGCCATGGGCAGGGACACCTTCCACTAGACCAGGTTACTTCAAGCCCCATCCAACCTTGAACACTTCCACGGATAGGGCAGCCACAGCTTCTCTGGACAACACTTACTTTTCCGAATAACAAACTCTTCATCAGATGGTTTTCTCTCAGTTTTCCTTTTTGGAAGAAACTTCTTCATTGTTTTTGGACTTTTGCTGGAATCCTACAGAGAAATAGACTCTTGTGTTTAACCAGAACCTGAGACAGGGGAGCAGCACAGCAGGGTGCAGCTACCCATGCTACACACAACATGTTAGAGAACTACAAAGCAGACAATGACAAAGTTGGGGAAAATGATGGGTTTTGCTCTTCACATGTGCCATTTGTGACCCAGTGCTCCCTGGAACAGCAGTAGGAATTGCACCTGCAGGTTTGGGCCAGGACAGACTCCTCTGGTAAATTCAACTCTTTTCTAAAATCCTTTAGCCAGAGAATTCAAATACATTGATAGCACTTTTAGTCTGCTTACCAACTCTATGGTCTGTGCTAGAAAACCCTAACCTGTGGTTTATTCCATTGACTTAATTTCTAATATAAAAGAGTTGGCAAATAGCTCTACTTCTAAATGCCCACAGTTTGAGAGTATAAATCCCACACACACACATACACAGAGAACAGACAAACACATACAAAGTTAGTGTTTGCTATGACTCCATGAGTAAGAAACATAGGTTTTTTTCTCCTTCACTTAGTTAAAAGTCTTGCTGATTTGGAGAGAATTAGTGTATTAGTAGGTTACATGCAATAAGGATTTAAAGCAGGAAAAGAGGCATGCCAGGAGGTTTAAGTACCACAATACTAAATCCTTTCTGAGAGTTTTCTCAAAATATATTTGCCACTTGCTACTGACTCTGACAATAACTTACTGATATGAGGCAAAATTAGGGTCATGCAAGCACAAGAAGCATGAACAGGAACAAGCGTTCTGTGCCACAACAAGCCAAAGAGATGTATCTACCCTTACCTTTAAGATATAAGACATCCTCTACAATGAATATGCAAAGAAAGAGAAGATGAGTGTGAGAGACTGATGATTTTTATCATCAAGTCCATTAAATCCACAATTCTAAAACACATTTCAATGTTAGTCCTGCGATTAATGCAGCACACCCTCTGTACTGGTTTTAAAGTACTATCAACATGCAAAGGAGCACCGCGTCATGCAAAACTAAAAATTTACATGTGAGACGCAGGGTGAGTGGGCATTAATACACTCTAAACACACAGAGAACATGCCTCCTCGGTTAGTAGTGGGGGTTTGTGGATATTGGTTGCCTGAACTCGTGCTTACAACCACAGGAGCTCCATGTGCCTGGCTCCACCCAAGCCCCAGGGAGCGCTTGTGGTCTGTGCTCAACACCAGTCCTGAGGGCCTCAACCCAGCCCAGCAAGGATGCCAGTATGCTCTGCCCACCCTGGTGACGGACTCTTAGGACTCCTAGGACTATCCTAGAACTATCATCTCAAAGAGGACCTGCCATCCTCGCTGAAGACCTGACCATGCCAGGCATCAGCACTGCAACACCTCCCTGCTCCACTGGCAGGGACGGGGAGCTCCCTGCACATCCTGTGGAGGGCCCCATCCCTGGAACCCATCCTTGGGATGCTTGATCCAGGGAGCCACTTGGCTCTCCTGCAGGTCTGCCCAGCAAAGTCCTGAACCTGATGTTATAAAGTCTTCACCTAATGCAAAGCAGCCAGTTAAAAAAAAAAAAAAAAGTAGTAGAAGAAACGATCTGTAAATCTTTTTCTCTCTGCTCAGCTGAATCCAGACACAGAACTTTATGCACAGAACTTACCTGTTCTGTCATTTCAAATGATTACTGGAAACAGAACAGGAAAAATGACCCAATTTCAATGGAAATAACAAGATTGAGGTGCAGTACACAAGCAGGGTCTGGGGTTTCCTGAGCACAGCTGGGTACAAGGAAATGCACAAGACTGTGCCATCCCATCCTACACTATGAGAAGACAAGTAAAGTAACACTGGATGTCTGAAAATCTCTAATCTTTTAATCAAACTCTCCCACTCGCTTCCCTGCAAATAACCTTTGAAATTTGTATTCCTTCATTATATCTTCATTATAGGAAGGTGTTTGCACGGAGCTGATATCATTGTTTCTTTTGTGCTCTACTTTAAATTAAAAAAACTAAAATACATTGAAATAGGGATACTGTTTAGTGATTAAACACCCCAGACAGAGGGATGAGGCAGATGTGGATCTGCTTGGGCCAACAACCAAACTTATTTCCCATCTGTCATCACAGGCTTGTGTCCACGAGTCTCTCCACAGGCTCAGGCTGGACTGACTGGGTACCAAGCTGTACCTGCCCAACTCTGCTGGACACACTGGCCTTTGGGTTCCTACCAACATAGTCAGCACAGCTTGTTCCCATGGAAGCCATATTTTTGGTCCTATGACACCTTGCAGGATACCATCCAGCATCCCATCCCTTGGGACTTGCTGTGGGCTAGGCCTCTGTGGCAGAAACCTATCCCGTGGTTTTGACACAGAGAGTTTAATTCCTGCTATGGGTGGCAGGGGACAACAAACTGCAAAGGACCGTGGTATTAATGATATCACCCAATCTGTGTTTTTTCCCCACAGAAAAATTTCTCTTCTACCTCAAGCCTCTACCTGTATTTTTAATTCACCACACAAGCAAGAAATTATTTAGCCTTCATTAGGAATTTGGAACATGCAAAGATTATGGGTCATTTTCAGTCTGCGCAGTTGATATTTAAACAATTTAATTCCCAAACTGAAATGCGTTACTTTACAAATTCTAAGAAATAAATGCAACAAGATGCAATGAGGCTACATAAAATCTCTACCTGGAGCAGCAGACCCACAGTCCTGCCAGCTGCTGGACTCTCCACGCCTAAGAGCTGGGAGAGCTGAGGGGGTCCAAGCCCCCTCCCTGTCCCCATCCTCGCTGGGGCAGTGACACTCCCAGGGCTGCTGTACCAAGAAAGGCAGCTGACTCATATCCAGAGTGCTCATTCAGTACGGGGAACATTACCTGAGGTACTGGTGAGTAATCCCAAAAATTTAACATGAGGTAGGGAAGGAGAACACTACAGCTGTGGTGCAGGGTGAGAATCAGAGCTAGGCTGTATTTTGGGTTTTCCCACACCACCTCCCAGCTCCCAGGCTGGAGTTCCTGCAGGGGAAGCCACCCCTCAGGCTGCTGCCTCCCAGCAGGACCTTGCTGCGTAACACTCAGGTGGGTGGCAAAGGAGGGTTAAGCCCCACATCCTGTTCCAGCCACCAAAACAGGGTGGAAGACACAAGAAACATGGGCAGGCGTTTTGTCTCTTCCTCGTGGTGCAGTATTGCTTCTCAATCCTGTAACACTGAGCTGCTGCTACAGCTGGAGCTGGAACACATTCCAGCAGGGAGCAGGCCCCTGTCCACAGCTCAGATCAAGGCAGGAGGAGGAGAAGAGGCAGCTCCACTATGGCACTGCCAAAGGACAGGGCTCAGTGGGACACCCACATGTGGGACTGGTGACATCCAGCAGCTGAGGATGCTGGCGACAGCAGCCGATAGCACACATCCAGCCTGCAAACACATGTACTCATGAGTCCCTTGTAGCACAAGGCCTGGCACAGCAACCAACGTCCATCGCAGGACTGGGGCCAAACTGGCAGAGTCATTTCTCTCAGCATCCCCAAGAACCTACATTTCTGTGCCCTTGCTATGAGATACGAAACCTGGACACAAGGTCTAGGGGTTGTGTGAAATCAGGGTCCTGCATAGGCAGGTGGGATGATTACCTCTTTGTAACTCAACGCTGCTGATGGTCTGAGTGGAGGAGCAGGACGGAGGCAGCTCAAGCTCCAGGGCTTCAGGATTTTGGGGGGTTCTAGAGGCCCACGGATCTGCCCAGCTGAACTAAACGTCTGAGAAAACAGATAAGAAGCAAACCAAGACTCTTAACCACCAAAACAAGGCAGACAAGTGGAGGGGGATGGACAAGTGTTGAGACATTGAGACACCTAAGTTGCAACAAAAACAGGGCAGGATACATATGAAATGGTACAAGCACAACACGGTTACAAACCAAACTGCCGGATGTGTCTTACAGCTGACATGTTACCTCAGTGTCAGGGCGAACTGCTGAAACAGAGAGCTCAGGCAGCAGCGAGGAACCCAGGGAGCAAAGGCTTGGAAGTGACACTTACTGAATGAGGGCTCCAGGACTGTGTTTTGGAGACAATGCTGCATGTCCCTTTGGTCAGCCTTTGCAAGTGGTCAAGCCATTCGTGCAAGTCCTGGCTGGTGCTGCAGGACACAGTGATCCGTTCCATCATGTTCCCTGTGGCAGAGGGTTAAACAACTATCTTTAGCAATTGGAAGAGGCTCAGGAGGAAACACAGGGTGAGATCAGCTCAGCACAGCAGGAAATGGCTCCTCAGTTTGCACAGTCCCGTGGCTCCAAAAACGCCAGGGCAAAGACAGAATCATGGAATCATTAAGGTTGGAAAAGACATCTAAGATCATCAAGTCCAACCACTAACCCAGCACTGCAAGGTGCACCACTAAACCATGTCCCTAAGCATCTCATCTACCATGATGATGTGACTGCCCATCCTGCTCAGGCCAACCACTGACAATGTAGGAGCTGCAAGAAATGCTAAGGGAACTGGTGAGATGAATGTGTGAGGATTATTTAATGTTAAAGGTCAATTAACACAACATTTCCATGATTAACAGGATCCTGACTCCAAATACCAGCAGCACAAACAGCTGTACTGCAGCCCAGGCACTGTGCATGAAATGACTGTGTATACATACAAGTAACGAGATAAATTGAAGGGGAAAATGGGAGGAACACTAGGAAATCTCCCTGATGACCAGAACCATTAATCTGTCAATAAATTAGGTACTCAGAGCTACAAGGGATGGCCACTGGATGCAGACGGGGCACACTAGTGCAGAACAGTGCTACTGGGGTGGGAGATTCGTCCCCTACAAAACACTATGGTCTCCAAAAGCAGCCCAAGGCAGAGCTCCAGGGCACTGGGAGGAGATTACCTCAGCCAGGAGAGGGGTGCTCAGAAACTCAGACAACACATGGTAAAAGAGCAGGAGGAAGATCATGGCGGGGGGGAAGGAGGACCAGTACTTCCAGTGGCAACAGTTGTTTCAACTGGGAGGACAGCTCCAGGCAGAGGGCCCCACTGACCTGTGATTTCAAACATGTGCTCATTCCCTTCGGTATCTTCCAGCTTTGTCAGCGTCATTCCTGTCAAAGGCAGCTTTCCCTGGGAGAATTGAAGAGCAGTCAGTGTCTGCATCTGCTTCCCAGCGGGTGTTGTTCTGCTTGTTTCTGCTGATTCCTTTCTCTTTGGGAATCGCCATTTAAAATTAATTTGTGAAGGCTTCAGACTGCAGGAAGAGTCTTCTTTAATGTATGGATCTAGATTTCCCTGCACAACTAGGTCAAACCCCGGAGATGAGGCTCCCATGACAACTGAGTCATCCCCAGCTCATCTTCCACCCTTTCCCTTCACTCAGTGCACACCTCTTTTACAGTCAAGTCAGAAGGATCAATTTCCCCTGTTTTTTAAAGAAAGCCTTCCCCGTCCCTCTGATTTGCATGCTGAACTGCCTGCTCACCTTACTCCCGTCGGTGGGTCAAGTCAGAAAACCCAGCCAAATATTTCCCATATCTTTCTCATCTCCCTTGCTATGACAAATGACACATCAAAACAAGAGCATCCTTTTCCTGGCAGTATTGATGGTTTCAGACAGCTGGAGAAAAGCCAAGCTCTCGACAGCCTGATTCCAGCCATTGGATGGTATGGAAAATGGTAAAACACGAGAAATGAAGAGTTATACATAGTACCTCATGGAGTGGAATTTTCGTGCTCTTTGTAGTGGGCTTTATAAGTATTTTCCAGAGATGGCACAAAATTGAGAGCCAGCTGGCTGGTCAAAACCCTACAGCTGTGTCAGGACACCTTAAACACACACACCCCGCACTCTCAAGAACAGCACGTAAAACAACAAGTTTTGAGGATTTTGCCTTTTTTTTTTTAATTTCACAGCATTCACTTACCAAATATTGCTTAACCATTTATCAGGACAAAGGCACTGACTATCCTGGCACATGGTAAAGTCAAATCCTGGTTCCCAGCCTGGGGTGTTTGCATCACAACAGAGTTTGAAGGACGCAGAGGATTTGAATTTGATAAGAGCTATCTGATTTCCTTTTTTACACCAAATGCCTTGCAACTTCAAACTAAGCATGCCTACCTGATAGATGAACCCACTCATCCGTGGGCTTGCAGACAGCATCAGCAAAACATTGGAAAATAACAAGAAATATCGCTCCTCTTTCTCCTGGGGGGATAAGAATTTAGGTTAGTCCAGTCTGCAGTGCATCACAAGGACCTGCCTCTAGCAAACTGAACCTGTTTCAGTTGGAATCACAGCCCGTGAGATCACCCCCAAACCAACTATTCTGCCTTTTTTTTTTTTTTACAGCATCTCATTTATGTACCAGATTTTTGTCCGCATCCTGCTAATCCTCTTCCAATCACTGCAGAGTGCCTCAGAAGGCCTTATGTCCCCCAGCATCTCACATCCCAAGCAAGAAGACTTTTGGGACTAGATCCTGCACAGGTTTGTTTTACAGGTCTTCCCTTTCTAGGGAAAAGTTGCTAGAGCAAGCAATTCAGTGCTAACAGGAACTTTCCCACATCAAGCATGCAGCACACATGCCTTTAGCACCACTGGGGAAAGTCTGTGGCAGGCACTGGTGTGATGCATTAGGACCAGTAGGACAAGAATCACTCTAGTTGGTTCCAAAGCACAGTCAGCTCTGGGGTGGGGCACTGAAGCAGCCCCTGTGCTGCACATAGGACATTTTCTAGTCACTCTCATTTCTCAGAGTAAGTCACAGGGGAGAAAGAGGGAAATTAATGTGCTATATGACACTGAGATACTTCTTTTGCTTGAAAAGTGTGTCACCAAAGGCCTGAAGCTAAACCTACGGGATGCCTGACTCACTCCAAAGACGTACACAGCCCCACTGCACAACTATTCCCGAGGTAAAATTATTTATCAGCGTTATTTGTCATCAGTTTGCGGCCTGGAAGGAGAGGCTCTGCCGCCTCACATCACCCATCCCGGGAGCGAGTGGGTATTCAGACACGAGGTCTTTAGCCAACAGAAGGAACACTACACTCACCTCGCTTCCTCCAGACTGCACCATAACCTGGGACATGTAGATGACGTTTCCCATCATTTTTATGTCCTCTCCTTCCCAGCGCTGGATGGATTCAGAAAGGATTTGCAGCTCGAGTTGTTTCCTCTTCCTCAGCTCCTGGCATTGGGACTAGGAATCACAGCAGAGCTTTGTTAGCTGAAAGGCAGGAGTCAACCCAAACCATCCCAGTTCCACCAGTAACACTCACACAGCCCTGTGGGCTCAGGGATGGTTGTGTCAGGGATCAGGAAAGCCTGCTTTGGCTCCATTACACAAAGTTTTTTGAAAAATCACACCCTAGTGATTTATGAAGTAATGATTACATTCAAATGTCAAACAAATTGCAAACTGCACTGAGCAAACTTTTCTTTCCAAACCAGCCCTACCGCTGAGAGTTCAGAGTCACAATTTCCAAACCAAGACAGCTGCACAGTTAAATGTCTCTAATTTTGCAACTGCTTAGAGGGATTTTGCCCATTTTGTCCAAACAGCAGAGTTTTACTTGTAGCACTGCAAAGTCCCCACAAGTCAGATGGGTGGATATTTTCTAACCAAAATCTGTGAACCCAAAAGCAGGACTGGGCAGTGCTGTAGAGTAGCACAGAAAAGATTCTTCTGAAAGTGCTGTAATTGAAGAGACTGTACCACTGCTAGGCAGCTGGGGACTGGAGAAGCTCCAGGGAGTGACCAGTCTCTCAGCAGCTCTCAGCAAGAGAGGACAATGCTGACTGAACAAAGACAGTCCTGCAAATCCAAGCAAAACTTTCTTTAACTGACCCCTCTGCCAACAGGGAAAATTGCTGCAAAGCCAAAACAGGGCTGTTTTCACCAACCACTCGGTTTTTTCCAAACCCCTTTTTCTGACAGTTATTTTCTTCCTTTCCAACTCTTTGACAATCCAGCTCTTCAAAGAGAGAGGCTGCATTGGGTCTAGTTTGAAACCACACACATTTGAACCAAACTGTGGGGGCTTACTCTGGTTATACAACTGTCGTATGTTTTGATGGCTCCCCAAGTGTCTGAATCCAATGTTCCCAGGATAAAAATCCAAATAACATCCACAGGAGTTCATCACAGTCTGCGGAGAGGCACTGCGTGAATCACAGCGGCTCTTTGGTCCCTCGCTGCCTTTGCTTGGGAGCCTTCCTGGTCCTATAACAGGACCAGGTGCCCATCACAGGGGGCACCTCTGCCTGTCTAACCTCAAATCCACACTGAACCTCTTTAGTTGTGTCATAGTGACATTAAATTACTCATCACCCAAGTACACATTTCAAGTAAAACCATCCAGCGCTTACGAGATTTCCTAAAGATTAATGACACCTTGTAATTTAAATGAGTTATTCCCCTATTAGCTTCCAGAATAAATGGGAGGGGTGCTGAGTTTCTAAGTAAATGTAACATGATCGCCCTTTCCTGTTTTCTATGAACTTTCTCCTCCCCATCTTTTATCTGCACTGCTAAACACTTGCATCTGTCATGAATGTGAGACATCTGTTGTGCTAAGGGAAGGAAGCTGGGCCATACCTGGAGTGCTTATAGTGAAAGGTTCTTTGTGGCTACAAAGCAAGAGAGACTACAACTTTTTAATAACTGAAAAAAGCTTTTCCAGGTAAAACCTTTGTGCACATGGATGGCTTTCCTCCCTCTATTTCATCTCAGTGCAGCAGGACTTTGAGGTGTGCAGGTGACAGAGTTCACAGAAATAGGTTTGTTATCTGACTCATCCCTTCTCTCTCTCCCCCACCGATGGCCATAGCACCTGGAGCCACAAATTACTGAAATGTAGTCCAAGCCTCCCAGTGCCTGTGGAGCAAACCACAGCAAGACCAAGAGTTACTCCGCGGGCTCAGAGGGGAACTTCCCACTGGCACCAGTGCTTGGGTCAGTCACAGCCGTGCTAACAGCTCCCTCAGTGAGCAAGGGGCGGTCTAGTTTCAGGTGGCAAATGATTAGGGAATGGAGGCAACAGGAGATGAAAGGGACCCTGATGCCACCATGGTCCACACATGGCTTTCAGCAGCAGAGGGGAAACTTGGAGATCCACCACCTTCCTCTGGGACCATAGAGCCAGTGTGCACTTGCCACAGCCAGAGGAGCAGCTCTAGGCTTGAAACGTGAAATTAAGTTTCTTTGTAACCCATCTTTTCCATTCCAAAAGACCTTTTTTCTAATGAGGAGACAAACGTCAGGCTTGACTCATCCTTCATGAAATGCAGACCTGAAATGGAGCGCTCTATTTTAAGAATTGCCACCTACCACAAGGGACTTGAAGGATGTGATGGCTTTCAAAACATCTTCATGATCTGCATGCGCCTCCTAGTGAAGGGAGAGCAAATTCCTCAGCCACCAGCAGCAGCAGCACCCACCCTGAGTGTCAACCCACCCTGAGCACCACCCACCCTGAGCACCACCCATCTTGAGCATCACCCACTGTCCTAGTACACCCAAGGCTGAGGATACAGGCAGCATGGGCTTCAGGAAGTGGTCAAAGTCCCCCAGGTACCTTCCCCACCATGCACTTCAACACGGCATGGCTAAAGGCAACTATGCAATTCACTGATACCAATTTAATCAGTGTAAAGTGGCCACAGCAAGAGTAGGTATGATTGGACTTAGAACAAATCTACTTGCAAAGAAAAATCAGTGAAAACAGGCAGCAGGGTGCATGGTGCATCTTCAGGAAGGAAACTTCCATTGATGTGCCTGGTATTGCAGCCACTGCCCCATCAAGGGTGGGAATCCACGAGCATCAAGGGGTCTTCGTCTCCAGGTTTAAGGGAAGGCATGTCTGAGCAGAGTGCTTTTGGGCCAGGTAAAAGCAGAATGCTGCCCCTTATCTCTGACGACAGCTGTATGCTAGTACTCACCCAGAATTTGCTCCTGGATCTAGGGCCCCGCTCCTCATCACCAAGTCCTCATGCCAAGCAAATCACAAGGTGTCTAGGTTGTGATGGAGCTGTCCCTGCAGCCTCGTATTGCTCATTTGGAATGTGGGATGAGTGGCTGCCCTGAACACACCTGCCCCCTCAGTAGCTGTGCAGCAGTGCAGGGAATGCTGTGGTGTACATCCACACTGCATACAGCCATCCTCTTCCTGCAGCATCACAGCTTAAACCTCAGCCCTACTGATTCATGCAACAAAACTCCCACACCCAGCTTAGAAACTAAGAGAAACAGGTGATGTGTGTGTCCCCAGATCCACTGCTGAACTGCCTGCAAAGAGCAGGCAAACAGCACAATGCATATCCTGCACAGAGCACATTATCCCTGCATGGGCATGGTAGCGGCAGCCAGGGCTCAGCTCAGTCCCTGTAGCTCAGCTCAGCCAGGTGAGAGTGCACACGTAGGTCTGGAGTGTGCCTACCCCACAGGCTCTCATGCCCTCTCCTATGCAGGAATATCCCTGGCTCAAGCATAGAGGTTTTCACCCTTTGGCTCAATTGTAGGTCATGGATAAGTGTGCTGAATTAACTGGTAATTAAAAGAGGATGAGGGGAAAAAGCAAACTTGGTTAAAAATAGACTGCTACTTCTGTTTTCCTCACCCTCTTGCACCACCCCTGAGTTTTGCCTTCTTGCAGCTGGAGTGCACGAGCAGTGAGCAGCAGAGCTCCAGTAGCAGAGATCTCTACAGTCCCTGGGGCAAGAAATGTCCTGAGGCAGACCTGCTTCTTGCTAAGGAAGTCTCTGTGCCCCTGGCTGCACTCCCTGCTCCCAGGGACTTGCTCTCCACCCCTGTGTCTGTGCTGGCTGCCAGATCCATGTCAGCTCTGCCTCCACCCAGGAGCACAACCCTGGGGCAAGGGGTGGGGATGTGCCTGCGAGCCACAGGAGCGAGTGGCCAGGCTTAGGAATCTCATCAAATAATAACAAAAACACAGATTTATTCCTGGCTGTGCAAATAAATAGCAGCTGCAGCCCAACTCTAGACTCTGTTTTTACTTGTGCTGGAAATGGCCCATCTTTGAGGAAGGCCTGGGGTGAAGAGCAGGCAATGCTTTCCTCAGCATTCCTCAGACTCTTCCACCGGTTTCTCACTTTTAATCTGAAAGGTCAGTAATGTCCGAGGGGACATGGGACATCTCCTTGGAGATGTGGTAAGTACTTTTAGCCACATGGTGCTCAAATACCAAGAGGCAGAGGTGTGTCTTGAAGCTCAAGGAGCAGCTCTGGCAGCATCAAGGGGCAGAGCCTGCCCAGCAGCCCCACACCCCACCTACCTCCATGTGCCGCTCCAGCTCCTGCAGCAGTGTCACGTATTTATCCAGCCTCAGGAAGGGTTTGCTGAGGCTTGTGGTCAGGATGAGAATGCCTGGATTGGCCGCACCCTGGCTCTCCATGAACTTCTCCAGCTCATCACTATAAAAAGAGACAACAACAAGGAGGGCTCTCAGAGCTCAGAGAAGTGTTTTGGTACCTCCTACGGTCTCTTGATGGCCAGGGTTCTGCTCTGAGCTGGGCCTCTTTAAAGGCAGCACAAACTGCCATCTGAGCACCCACCCCACCACCAATCCCATAGAGCAGGCAGGGAGCTGGGAGCTTCCAGCTGTCCCTGGGAAGCAGGACAGGATGCTGTGTGGCCACAGGTGTTAGAATGCACAGCCCCTGGGGCACACTGGTGCCAGTAGCTGGTGCCCCAGCATAGCAAGGTGGCACAGGGCCAGGTATCTGGTGGATGGCGGGGCGGGGGGGTGGGGTGGGGGTGCTGCAGAGGCTGGTGCTGTGCTGGAGGAGGATGCAGCAATGCACTGGGACCCTGCTGGAAGCTGTGATGCAGGTGTTTGCATGCACATTGCTTCAGAAAACATGGCTTATGTGTGTCAGCACATTTGCCGAAGCTGATTCTTTGGTTGATTTAGGAAAAGGGGTCAGACTGAGGAATCACATGAATGAGTCATTTGCTGGAGCCAGACTTGTTGTTACACTGAATTAAAGCTGGATTTCAGCAGGTAAGTAAATACGTTGTGAGCTCCCATTGCAGAACGGGAAGACTTAAACACTATGGATGTGGTCCTGGCTTTCCCACCGTTGCAGGGAGGACAGCTAATCTGCATTAGGGATGACACATCTTGGCTTGGCACACTCTTGAGCAGGACATCACACAGATTCAAGTGTCTACTCATGTGGGTCACATTGAAGAAAGATGTTATTAATGTGATCTACCAATGACCCTGAAAATCAACCATTTGGTTGAATAAAAGCTCAATTAATTAACTGGATGACTTGATGACCATCCTCCTTCTTCAGTGATGTGCCCCCCACCGTGGTGCCACAGGGGAACACCCTCCCATTTGTCAGTGTGTGAGCACTTGAGCAGTGGGTCTGAAACAGCAACTGGGTCCTTTAGCAAGTAACAATCACAGGAGATGCTACTGCCAGAGCTGAGGCTGCCTGTTTGACCCAAGGTGGGAGTCCTGTATGCATAAAAAGGACCTGTGAGACCAGCTCTGAACACGAGCAGTGACTTGTCTTCATGCTGAAGCTGAAAGGCTCTGCTGAAGAGCCCAAAGCCCCAGCGGTTTTCCCAGCAGCAGGAAATCCCTTTGCCCTATTGTCAAAACACAGGTCAACAGCCATGCTAGGCCAAGTGTTAATAACAAAAGTTAACCTTTTAAAGGAGTCTGAATCTCCTTCTCCATCACTCACCTGTGCTGTGTGAGGACATTCACTGCTGAAGGGTGGTTAGCACAGTATGTCAGATACAGGGAGCGGAACTGGGGCATCAGGTTCATGAAACAGCCTCCCACACGCTGCTGGTTCTCGGGGAGCCTACAGACACCAAGACACCAGCCACGTTAAGCCTCTGGATCTGCACCCTGAAGCTACAGCACTCTCAGGCACCTGCCCAGGAACTACCCACTGCACAGGGACGTTGCTGGGTGACCTCATAACTGCAGCACTGAGCAAAATACCCACACCTGCCACCCGGGGAGGAGGAAGAAGGGGATCCTCAGGTGGGTCTGGGTTTCTGTGGTGCAGACAGTGAGCATCACAACCCATTACCAGCCTAAAACAACCTGATCTGTCTCGGCAGCAGAGCTACAACTGGGATGATGAGGATGAGAATGTGCTGGAAAGAACTAGGGGCAATGCAGGGAGGGGGGGTCCCACTCTCTGGGCTGCCCATGAATATGAAAAGATGGAGAAAGAAAGAGAAGCCACAGACTGAATATATTCTAAATATTCAGTCTTTCCCCATCTCTTTTCAGCCCTTAGCTAAGGCTAAATGTGTCTGTCAGCCTCCCTGCAGGAAATTATCACCTCTAATAATTTGCTCTTTGCTCCCTGGCAATTCCCATCTTCACGCCTGCCAGACCACCTACCCTGCATGCGTCTGCATCTTTGGGTTAGGCACACTTTTGTGTCAGGTCTAGTGACACTCATTCAGCAGATGCCTTAACACCAGAAATGTCAGAGTTCCGTTTACCTTTCCTCCTGCCAAAGCACTGCCTGCCACCTTTCCTCAGTCCTGTTATTTCTTCTATATTTAATAAGTCTAAGACAGCAGCCAGGAGGAACTTTAATGCACATGTCTTTCTATTACTTTTAGCTACTGTTTAAAAGCTTAACAACCTCAGTGCAATGACACAAACTTACTTTGCAACTTCTTCCAAGGCTTGGTTCAGTGTTTGCTGAAAAGCAGAGATTTCTTCCATGTTTCCCAGCAATGCTGCAATGTCCCCGGCGCTGAGCCTACAAGAGCCACATCACCAGTCACCATCAAAGAGAAGTTGCTCTCAGGAGAACCATAAGCAATTCGTAAGACTTCCAAAAAGACACAAAAATTTCTCCTTCCCCAGATACACCATCAGACAGAACACAAAATTCATGATCTGTGAGCTACAGACCAGTGTTTCCTGGAGAAGACATCTGCTGCCAAGGATTATCTTAATTGGATTTTAATCACTTTATCACACTAATCTTCTCACATCTTTAGCTGTCTAATAGACACACACAGATGGGATTTCAGCCAGAGGTGGGGAGGGAGGTGTGTGCACAGACACAGAGACAGTTTTGTCTTCAGGGATTCATGCCGTGAATTTCCCTATGGGAGGAGGGTCCTATCGGTAGGGGCTGCTTTGTTCCTTTAGTGAGGTTGGATGCTTCCAAAGCTAATGTGCCTGTTTCTGTCATCCTATGAGTCACTCTTCTACCACCCTCATTTAGGCCTCCAAGGCTGAGAGCACAAGAAATTTTCCCACATGAAGATTTTGGGAAGGGAGAAGTGACTGAAATACAGAGGCCTTAGGATACCACTCTCCCATCTCTACTGACTGGACAATGTCTAAACATGTGCCCTCTGTCCATGACACCCCAAGGCTCCCACAGCGTTCTCTCTACATCAGATGCCCTTATATCTTACTTATCATAAGACTGGAGGGGTCTTAAGTAAGTTCCCAGAAGTGACTGTAGTTCCTTTGCATAATCTCGTTCGGTTTCCAGAATATTTTGCAACACCTAGGGTGAGAGACAGAGCACTGAAAAGATCTTTGTACTAGCAAACTAGTCAAAAGAACATGACATCGGCTTCCAAGTTTGGAAAAGCATGGAAGTGTATTTTAAGTCCAGAAATCACATTTCTTAATGCAGAACCCAGAACACTCAGGAAAGTCCTGGTGGTCAAATACTGAGATTTTGCTTTGCAAACTGGGCGGGGGGGGGCCTGGAAAACAGGTGTTAAAAGCTGCACCAAGGATGGCTTCTGTGGCAGATCAAGCCAAGGCACACCTCATTTGCCACTTCAGGGATGTGGTGATCTGAGTTTGGTCCTACTAATCCATCTCAGCAGCTGGTTTGTGTCTGGCCCCGTAGCAGGCAAACCCAGTGCCTGCATGCTCCCAGCCAGCATTCCACTTTCTCAGTCTGGATAAGCACTGGAGAGAGTGGAGGTGGTTTCCAGCTGCCTGCACAAACTGTTTCTCTTTTGCTTTGCTTGAAATATATTTAGACATACTGATGAGCAGGATTCAGCTCCAGCACTGAGAGCCAGGGATGGTCATGTGAGGCATCTTCACTCTCTTACACCACAGGGTTCACTCCTGGACACTGGCAGTGAAGGTAACTGCCCCAGCTTTGCCAGGCTTCCTCGCTTTGGCAGCAATATGTAGAGGAGGGGATGTTTCCCCACCCCGTCTGCAGCAGCAGTTCATGGCCTGGCAGGCTTTGAACCTGCTCCAAAGCCAAGTCCAGTTACAAAGCCATGCCATGAGCTGTGGCCTGCAGCTGCTGGCAGAGGCACGGGATAGGCACCTCGGGGTGTTACATCTCCAGCCAAACCCAAGAAAGGGACCAGAGCCCCGATCTGGCTTGCTTACACCATGACATTTATGTCCCCTTCTTTATCAACGGGAAATGTCTTTATCAACTGTGCCTTATCCCCCCGCATTGATCTGAAAGCTGCCACCTCTCCTTAATTATCTCGGTTGTCTACTTCAAGTCTCTACTTTTGACATCTTGCAGCCATTTGTGGTTTATTGTCTCAATGGCCTTGAATCAAGGGAATGGAAACAGCTGCATTTAAACACAGAGTCACATCCCCAATTGTTACAAATTGCTTCAATGATTTTTAAGCGAAAGAACCAGTTCAGAAGATTAATAATACGGTACTTATTAAAATGTACGATCAGCACTTTAAAACTTACCACAGGGTAATAATTCTTTGTCAGCTGAGTGTTTTCTAGCCCTTTTAATGCTTTGGGAGAGAGTGGTTTATCTGTACAAAAAAAACCATGAATAAATTACAGTGCACAGCTCTCATTATTCCATCAGGAAAAGACACTGCCACATCATGTCCAGCAAATGTAACTTCACCCCTGTGACCACAAAACTTCAATTGAAGGGTTTGTTTCCCCGTTTCAGAAAAAAATAGGATCAAACCAGTGACATGCACGACACTGACGGCAGCCAAGCGAGTCACACCAGGAGCTTCGTGCAGCCACTGCCAGCCAACATCCAAGTTTGCTTCAAAATCCCTGGCAGCAGCCCAGTATCTGGCACTGTTTGGAACTACAGTGTGGCTTCACCTGGCCCACTAAATTTGGTTTTAAAACTAGATGTCTATCAGAAATGACAGATCCTGTGCTTTTTCCCAGGGGATTCACAAGGCACTTGAAGCCAACCCAAATCAATATGCTGAACTCTGATCCCCGCAGTCACTTGTGATACAAAATCCTTCTCTGAATGAAGGTAGATTTAAATGAAAAGCTCCCAAAAACCTGGAAATCAATTCTCATTCTGCATTTGCTAAATCCCTGTGGATGCCTCCAGCACTGTACATATGTGCACGCACACACACATGGACAAGTTCTTGCTCCATTGTTCCTTCCCTAGAGAAGCTTCTCTCCTGCCAGCAGCATGGCTTTGCCAGCAACACCATCACCCCTCTGGACTGGGACAGGCAGGCAGTGCAAGGTTGCCCCAGCCCTGGCCACTCTGCACATACTGAAACAGCTCCATGCCATGTGGAGCAGCCAGGTTCTCCAGTCTCCCTGCAATCGCTCACACAAGGCAATTACTTTCACACTGATAGCAGGGGAGAAGCTTGAAATTGATAAATTTAGCCTCTGGAAGCTGCAGCTTGATGTACTTTCTAATTATTACCCTTGTAGTGCTTCCTATTACTTCCAGTCAGGAGATGTCTGCCTCATCTAAAGACTCAGAGGAGCTCAGCTCCACAGTTATTTCACAGAATCACAGAATAGTTCCACCTACAGGGCACACCTAGGACACAGCAGAGGTATGGACACTCCTGAAAAACAAGTAACTCCATTCAGAGTGACAAGTCTTACACTGTGGAGATGGTAAAAGCAGCTCCCTGCCAGCTGCAGCCCTGGCAGTGCTCCTGGGGCATGGAGGATTTACTGGTCCCTCATTCCTCACTTACAATACGGCCACATCGCCTGAGCACACAGACACCAGGGCAGTGAACCCTCCCGCCATGCGAAATGGTGCTGAGAGAGGGTCTGGAGGGAAAAGCTCTGCAGACAGAAAAATCTGATGGGCCCTTACATCAGGATCTAGGGAGACTGGCCCTTCACTTCAGTGAGGTACTGTCATTGCATGCAGCTTCCATCTGATTTTTCGTATAGGACTCAAGTTTGTTCTCCTTTGTTTAGAACATCTTTCTTCTCCCCTCTCTGAGTTAATTAGTGATTCCTGACTTGTGCCAGACAAGCCTTCAATCCCTGCTGCAACATCCTGCTCCAGCTCAGACATCATTTCCCAGAGGGAAACAGTGGGAGATGAGATATCCTAACAATTATTTTTTCATTTAGTATTAAATAAAAACTGACCTAATTCTGAGCACTAAATCATGAATTTTTTTCTTCCCTCCTTTGCTATATTCTTGCAAGCGTGGAAGCAAGGATGTCTAACAGGGGCTGCAGAGTTTGCAGCTACTTTGCAGACTTCTGCTGGCATCTCAGTGTTTGAGGCCAGAGCAGATCCTGAGCCGTAGAACCAACACCAATCACACAACTGGTCTCTGTCTATGGTAAGCCCTCAAGGCACATTAAAGAGTTAAGGTGCCTTTTGCAAAAAACAAGTGCAATCTCACACAAAGGTTTGGGCAAGGGTGAGCTGCTTGAATGGATGGATGTGTAATGCCACAGGGCTGTTGGCCAGGGGCGTCATATCATCACCACCCTATGTCTGAGGACAACCACATTGCAGAAAATGTTAAAGACACTCAAGACAAAGCTCAGTAAAGGCAGATGTCATCAGATGGATCATCCCTTTCCTCTTCCTTTGTCAATACTGCAGCAAAAGCATCTGGGGAAAAATGTACTCTGTGAAATCAGATGTCACTATGGACCAAAACAGAGACCATGCCCTGTGGCCATGCAGTTTTTGTCAGATTCCACACCATGATGGTGAGCATCCATTCCACTGATGCTTGAAAAGCTAGGATCAAACACAAATACATTGCCTGACCGAGGTCTCTAACAAAAAGCCAGTTCTGTGCTCAGACACTGGAATCACCTGACAGCTCCCCAGGACAAAGGACCCCGCTCCCCAGGGATGTGTCCCCAGGACACATCCATCTCTGTCCTCATTCTCTGACAATATTACTGCTTCCATGCTGCTGGGGCTTGGGGGGAGCAAGAGAAAGGCACAATGTGCTGGGAAGAGGGTGAAGCACCTCTCAAGCCACTCATCCGAAAGACGACGCTTTAGCCTTCCGTTCGTCCTTCCATTAGCCCAGCTGCCTGAAGTACACAAACGGTCCTTAATAAATAGCAGCAATTTCCAAAGGCACAAGGGTCCTCACTGCTTTATGCCACTGTCATTCAATCAGCCCTTGAAAGCAATTTGCTTACCGGTGGATTTGATTTCTCTGACGTAGTTGCTTGGGAACCAGCCTGTTTTTCCATTCAAGGTCCCTTCCCACCAGCCCCCTTCTTCAACTCGGGTGACATAAATAATGTCTCCTTTGTTAACAGAGAGTTCATCCTCATTGGTCTGCTTAAAATTGAACCTGGCCTTTACCACCAGCTGATGACTGCCATTCTCGGTCATCTCCTAAGGAAAGAAATGTGGAAAAACATCAGTAAGTAGTCAAAAAAAGCAGAAATGACTAGAAGTCATTGTTCTTCTCTGTTGTGACAGCTGTTTTTTCAGTATTGCTCTGTATAACAAGCAATAATATCTTGCTGTTATGTAAACACTCCCTTCAGAGGACAACAAGGTCCCTCGCAAGCATTAATTTAGTTTCCCAGTGCAATGGGTGGCAGATAAGAATCACTCTCCTCGTGTCACACAGTGAAACATTACAGTTTGGAGAAGCTGTGGGACTCTCTCCAGCTGAGGCAGCAAATTCATCATGGACATCAGGGGAGAATAACCTCTGGTGTTGACCCAGAGGTACCAATCACATTCCTCTAACCCCAAGGCCATCAAACCCACGATTACATGTTAAATAAAGGGTACCACAGGCTTGGACTTCCTCCGTAACACCCTTGCTGACTGGGAAGCTGTGTCGTTGGAGTCACTCTGGGGGTCTCCAGCCGCGGAGTTAAGAGAGGACAGATGTGAACATGGCCCTTTTGACAGCTGATCTGGGGAAACAAAACAATGTCTGAGTTTTACCCAGCTGTCCACATCACAGCAAAGCAAAGAGTAAAGCCTGCAAAGAAAACAGGAACAGGCCACAACAGTTCATAGAGCATCTATCAGAGGAAGACAGCAAGTGCATGGCATCTTCAGTGTGGGTACTCCTGGTCAGCAGTGAGGGTGGTTTTCTGGGCTGGGATAACCCTTCCATCATGGAAGAAGTTAAATTGCATCCTGAGGCACTCCTAGGTTGTGCCAGCTCTGCAGCCACACATCCAATTGCAGTATTTCATCGAAATACCCCTTAAAACTGTAGAAAAGTAGAATAGTACTCAGTACAGTGATTCCCTACTGGGAATGTTTCTGGGATCCAAGTAAGCACTGTTGAAGGTGTGTCAAAGTTTAGCTCTCCAGTGAGTGCTCTTAGGTCACCTCTGCAGCTGCAGTGTGGGCTATCCCACTGAGTGGGGAGGAATGCTGAACAGTTGGTCAACACAATCGTTTCTCTATTTAGAGAAGTCTCTCTGGGTTCATATCCAGCTGAAAGAGGCTAGGTACTATTTTGATTGCTGTTCATGGATGGCTGCCATTAGTCATGTGAGAGAGGGATTCAAGCCACGCCGAGGAAGGACAGGAGTGTCATTCCCAGGAGATGAACTGCTCATGGAAAGGCTCAGATCATCCCAGCAGCTCTTGGAGCTGCCTCCACACACTCAGAGCTCTTTGCTTTGCAAACCAGTCTCTAGGTTTATTTCTGTCCCCACCTGATGCTGGAGGCAATGCTGCTGCTCTGACACATCTGTTTTCGTAATTGGTGATTTCTTTCTATGTTAATACAGAAAAAGTTGCCAGAGAGTAAAAAGTTTCCTGGTTCTAACTGCACAGAGACTGAGTCAGTAGCCTTGCTACTAAGAGCAGTTCCAGCTCCTGCAGGACCTGGCAGTGCTCAGCCCCAGAAACCTGCTGGATGCTGCAGAGGGGTAAAAACATGGGTTTCAAGCCACCCAGTAATTCCCAGTACTTCACTGCTACTGTGCCCCACACCACACTGTGGGACACCACTCAGATCACCTCCCTTCTGTGTCCCATGGTGCTCAAAAGACACAACAGCAGATATTATCACTTCAGTAAACTGTGAAGGACTTTTAAGATTGGTCTTGTAGCTTCTCTTCAGATTTTAGGACATTTCTGCATTCCAGAGCTGCAGTTTTCCACCTGCGGTGGGGACCTCGCATGTCCATGGACCTCAGAAGCAGAACAGAGAAGACCAGTCTGCAGGAATCCCTGTGCTGGGTGTGCAAGTCCCTGGACCACGTTTGGAGTTCTGCCTTGAAAACACTGCAAGAGGAGAGGGTGATGCAGCCATGAAATGTGCACAGAAATCAGAAAAGACAAACTCCAAGGCTGCTTTTCCTCCATTCTCCTCCACTCTGAATGTCAACATGGAAAACTCATTCTGAAGGGGAAGTTTAGTGGGAGTTACAGGAACTCATCTGGGCTTTTATTCTCCTCAGAGTATTTTTGTTTTAATAGGAAAACACCTCATCCTTAGATTGGACCTGGAGCAACACAGACTGTGAGCTCTTGGGGAAGGGACTTGCTCTGTCTCTCTCCTACCCCTTGCACAGTGGGGACCAGGTCCGTGACTACAACTTCCAGCTGCTGCTGCCTTACAAAGCCCAGCCACGCCATACCCACACACCAGTCTAGTGAGTCCATGCTCCAGCGACGGACAACATCCATGGCAAACCTTGTGTGCCGTCAGTGAGTCAGTTTTCTCTCTTGCCCTGCTTGTTACACAACTGCCTGACGACTGCATGGTGAATTCCCAGCTTCCTGGGCTGCAGCAACTGCAAAACCCCTCCCCACGTAAAACCCACTTTGCCAAGAGTAGGTTTTTCTCTCTGAAGCATCCTGATATTTGAGCAGGAGCGGTTTTGGCTGCTCCTGGTGACTCACAGGCCAGGGGTGTGGCTGGCTGCCAGTGTGAGATATTCTTCCCCGGATTCCTTCTGAAAGGGAGGGCATAAATCCTGAGTCCAGACTTCACTTATTCAAGTCATCAGCCACAGTCCCACGGAAATTACTCCATTACTGTAGATTTTATGATTCTCCCTGCCCCTCCCAATCTTCCAAAGCTTTTATAAATATCTGCAGCAACCTAGAAACAAATACAAGACTGCCTTTGACAGTTTGGCAGGGAAGTGTATCATTTATATTGCATCATGACAGTGTCCTATTTTATGCCTGGTCCAGCATGGAACACTGCTGCCATATGTTGCTTAAACTATGGTTAAAATAGCTGGGTTTTCTGCTCACATTCCTACACTATTTTTGGCAGATGAGCCTTGTCTGATCCAGCACAGCTGGTTTTCCTTCCCTGCCCTCTCTTGCAGACAAAAGCATCAAGCTCTGTATTGCTGCGTTTTGATGGACAGCTGCTGAACTAAAAGTTTATCCACTACAAATTATGCCTCCAGTTATTTGCATAAAAAGATCCATGAAGACTTTAGGATTTGGACTTCAAATAGATGCTCAGAAACACATTCCCACAGCGTTTCCTTAGCTGACACCTACTTCCCTCTGCCTCCAACCAGGATGTTGGGACAGAGCAGTGCTGCGGGTGTTGGGATGTGCAAGCATGTCAGAGCCTTGGCGACTGCAGCAACTGCAGTAGCTGGTACCAGGCTTATCCTGATGCTCCATTCAGACCGTGGCCTCTGGCAAGACAGACAAACCAGACCATCTGCAGTGGCAGTTTTTAGGACGCAGGCTCCTGCTCCTCAGGAATTTGGCCAAGCCACCAAAAAGCAAATGTTTTAGACATGTATTTATTTTACCCTGTACTTTTCCCAAGGGTGCTCTCTGCCTGAGCAGCTAATTATATCGCAGGCATTGTGCTTTTTAACATTTAAACACAGAAAGCATATGTTCAAACAGATGTTTGTCATGAAATCAAGAGGATCCCAGCTTCTCTATAGTCCCATCAGTAACTTATGATAGGAACTATTCCCCAGCAAAGCCCTGTCCCAGGCTGAGCTGGCACATGGGTGGCTGGAAGAAAGGAGCTGGGGCTGTAAATAAGGGGACTGATGTGGGAATGGCACTGCAGCCTTGCCACCCTGTCAGCACACACCCCATCACACCCCTCCAGTCCAGCAACAGGCGAGGACAGAGGCAGGAAAGTTTCTCTCCCTTTTTGCTTTCAGAATAATGAAGCAAATACCAATCATAACAGCAGCATTTGCAGAGGCTGCTCCCGGTCGAGTTAACCTACATTTTATATACCCTACCACACTGAACTGCCAGAGCTTCAACACAGGGTCAACGGGTGCTGTTGGTAATTGAGTGGTGAGAGGCTGGGAGGGGGTGCTGAGTCGTGCTGAGGCTGAATTCCCATTCCCAAATTTCTACGGAGTACGCAGTCAGCAGAGCTGAGTCCTGACTCCAGAACAGCATCCTCAGAACCTGACTTTCTTCAGAGCAGCATCATACACACAGACACATAAATATATGTGTGTACAAATCGTAGGGGGGTGTGTACAAATACATACTATTATTATTGCACATATAGATTATTATTAGACATATTATATTATTATATATGTTGATGTACAATATATGCATGATACTTTATACACCAGTTTACATAATGTATAGGCAAAATGCAGTAAGCCAAAAGGAAAGCCTTCCCATGAGAGGAAAATAATAAGTTTTCATTTTAAAATTTCCTCCTTTAAATCACCACAAATGTAACCTGCAACAAGGAAATGGAACTCTTCTGCTGGTGCTGGACTTCGGTGGGTGTGCAGGAGTCTGTCCTAATCCACCTGTATGACAAGAGGCTGTGAACTCTTCTCAGCACCAGGCAGACCTGCTCCTCATCCCCTCAGAAAAGAGACCCTGGTCCCCTCACCCCTCCCCAGAGCACCACTGTGCCATTGTCCCCCCTGCTGAACTTCTCCTTTCACAGCCTATGCTACTGAATATCATTTTAAAGCAATCTCTAGGGAACAGCTACATATCTGGGATGGAATCAGGATGAGCTGATTTGTTTTGCTTCAGCAACCTACTCCTGTTCCCAGGGATGCAGGACAAGCCATCAGCTTGATTCCCAGATCCAGGAGCCTACTCCATGGAACCAGGGAGAGGAGAGAGAGAAAAACATCGATACAATTGACTGAGCAACTAGCAACAACGTTTATTTTGACATTCAGGAAAGGTATTATGCAGATGGAGCTCTTTTTCTCTTCAGCTTTAAAACACACTCTTTAGAATCTGATATTTGCATTTTGGGAGGTGCATGCTCATTTACACTGAGGATTCCTTACGCTGACCTACTTTGAAGTGCCTTAATACTGTCAAAACCGAGCAGAGGTCCCTCAGTGTAAAGTGATAATCGATCTCTGCAGAGTTCACACAGCAACTCTGACACATCACATTTTAACCCAGACTTGGTAGAAGCCTGAAACGTCAATCCCACCGTCTACCATCAGCCATCACTGCTGGCAGCACATTTTGACAAACCTCCAGCAATCACCATAAATTAGGAATTAGCAAAAAAATAAAAACCAGCCCTGCTTGAAAGGACAACAGAAGAACCCCTTTTTTCTTACCTTCAGTAGCTTTATTTACAGCTGTTAATGTGCTCAGGACCTTGGAGAACTGATCTCCAGTGTACAAATCATGTGGATCAAACACCTGTGAAAGATGAACTCAGTCAGTTGAGCCCAAAACATCTCACTCTGGCTACTGGAACCGCCCACGATGCTGGAGGGTGACAGTGAGGATTAGACAGCCCCTATGTCTCTACAGGGACAGGGTGTTTATTCAGGGCTGACAAGTCCAATTTCCTTTACAGACAGCGAATCCCTGGGGCACCGCTGGCAGGCGCTGTGGGAAGGGCAGGGGGACCCAGCAGCATTTGGAGCGTAATGCAGGGAACAGGGAAGGAATCAGTGCTGTCTGCGGAGCAGAGACTCCTCTGAAAATCATCAAGAAGGTTATTGCTGGCCTTGAGGGAAGGAAAGATTTTGTTGCTATTTTTGTTATTAAAGCTGAAGAGATTGAGGCTTTCATACAGTACATACAGATCTATGTATAAACACACACATCTTTTCCACAGCAGAATTAACACACATGGAATTTTCTGCTATTGCAATATATACATTTACACCTTTTGCAGGAAGACAAACCCAGTTATCTTATACACCAAAATTTATCCTAAAGAATTTGATGTTGCTAATCCTCAGTGGCAAAACAGAAATGCATGGTTAGCAAGGGCTCATTTTCCACGACTGATAACCTGAACCTTGTTCTGAACCTGAACTTCAGAAATCACCACCAGTATAGTGAGGGGCAATTTGAGTTTCCAAAACACTTCAACCCCCTCTAACACCTGAAAAATGCTCTCAATTTCATACAGACTGTACAAATCGTACCATCAATGAAGCAAAGATAAGAGATACAAAAAATCCCTCTTGTTGGTACCACCATGGCACCATCTGCTAATCCCCAAACACGTTGTCTTGCAGATGGAGACCATAGATACACAAATCCAATGAACAGGAAAGATGATTTTAAAGCTCTCCTGACAGATACCACCTAATTACAAACATTTCCAACACACTAAAGAGTGTATCCTGCTAAATAAGGACACAAGTCTTAATTACCTTTAGGCTAGTACTGCCCTTTAAAACAGCCCTTTCTTGCTTTCCACACAGAGCTCCTTGAGTATGCTTGGCATATTTCAAATAGGAAGGGGACCGGCCTCTCTCACAGCCCTGGTTGCTCGTGGCATCTCCTCTTCTTCACAGACACACCAGAGCAGCACCAAAGTCCAACACGGACATTACAAAGTCTGTTCTTTGTTGAGAATATATTTTCAAATTATATTTTCAACTCAGCTACTCAGTACTGAGAGACACACTTTACCCTAAAGAAATTTAATCCATGCTTAGCATGGGGGCAGCCCCCTATCATTACAAATATTAAAACCTGTAGTTCCACAGCTCCGATTGCATTTGCTGCTCTGAACATTCCAGGGACATACCCACCTACCTTGGGCTGTTTCTGAGCAGGTCTATCACCTGCACTCATTTGGGTTTGCTCCTTTGGACTATACGAGTCCCATCCCCTCTGCCAGCTGGTGCATAAAACAGTTTCCCTGTCCTCCAGTGGCAGGCAGTGCTATCCAAGCATCGCCTTCAGCCCTAAGCAGCAACCTTCCCATCTCTGTGGAAAGGGAGATGGTAACAGAGAGCCCAGGTGTGCGCTGACCCCGTTGGCAGCTGCTGGAGGATGGGACATTATAGCTGCACAAGAGGAAAGTGAACAGCCAGGCTGGGATGTCTGCATGCATCTCTCTGGTGTGTCATTTTCTCAGCCATACCCTTTTTCCTTCCACTTCAATAATTTCAGAAAAATAAAGTTCTGCCTTGAATGAATGCCTTTTTTTTTTCTAAGGAGCATAGTAGTAAAATACATCTCAAACCCTTCAACACAGAGAATAATGCTGTAAGCTCATAGTCATCAGGCTGACAAAGTCCAGATGAAAATGGTGGGAAGAAAGATATGCAAAAAATTCCTGCACAAAAACAAATAATAACATTTAGAACTTCTTCATGGGGAAATTGTCTGGAACAGCTACTGTGGATCAGTGGCTATGTGGAAAACTCTTCTGGGTCAGCTACTGTAATGTATATATACTCTGCAGCTTGTTCCAGAATAAATTCCTCATACAGAAAGGTCCTCATTTATGAACTAAAAATTACTTTTCCCAGCACAATCCATCAATAATTCCATCTATAACTAAAAGACAAGCTGCAGCTAGAAGACAAATAGAGGCAGAAAAGGCTTTTCCGCTTCTAACTCATGGAAGATCAGGTGGATGTAACTGAAATCGCATTTAAATCTACACCTATCATCTGAGGATATGCATTAAAACGCCGTTCTGACTTTCAGAATCACAGACTGCAGCTCCCCTGGGTAAAACGCTCCGGCTGTTTCATCAAGCACCGCACCGGGCGAGAGCTCTGCACTGCCGCACCGCCAGTCTCCGCCAAAGGCAGCGAGGGGATGAGCAGGAGCCGGTGCTTCGCGACCAGAAGAGCACCCGGCTATCCGGGAAGGACGAGAATAGGAGACCCAAACACGGGTGCGGTAAGCAAGTTATCAGCACTCAAAATCCCAGTCCCGCGACGGGAAGCGGGAGAAGAAAAGTTAGGGAAAGGTGGGTTGTGTTTCGAGTCCGAGCTGTCCACAGTTGGACAACCTCCGGCAAACCCCCAGCTGCGTGCCAAGCCAGAAGCCCGGCGCGGCCACGAGCCCTCCAAACCCGAGGACGGGGACCGGAGCCCGACCCCCAGCGATGCGGCGCTTCAGGCACTCGCTGACCCAGCTGCTCCCACTGGCTCTGCCTCTGCCTCCAGCGGGAGCGGCGGCGCGGCCGGGGCTCCGCCAGCATCGGCGAGACAGAGCCGGGCGAGCGGCGGGAGCGCGGTTGCACTCGCGGAGCGCCCAGAGCACAGCCACCGCGCCGGCTCCGAACCCTCCGCTCCGGGGCCGCGGTGCCGTCACCCCTTCAGCGGGGACACCCATGGGAGCTGCCCGGAGACACCCCTGCTGAGCGGATGGGACGCCCGCGGGGACTCCCGCGGGATGGAGGCGGTCGGTACTCACGGCGGCGGGCGGGCGGGCGCGCAGCCCCGGGGCATGGCGGCAGCGCGGGCGGTGCTGCGAAGCGGCCGCTGCGGCTCTGACCCGGAGCCGGATCGCGGCGCGGGGAAGGGAAGAGAAAGAAAGGGAAGGGGAAGTGACAGGCGGTGCCGCCGCCCCGCTCCGCCCCGCTCCGNGGAAAGGGAAAGGGGAGAGAGAAAAAGTAAATTCCGGAGGGGAGGGGAGGGGAGGGAAAAAGGGAAGGAAAGGGAAGGGAAGGGAAGGGAAGAAAAGAAGTGAATTAGCAGCGAGGGGGATGGGACGGGATGGGGAAGGGAGAAAGGAGAAAGAGGAAAGGGAAGGAAAGGAAAATAAAAACTTAAAAGGACAGGAAAGGATGGGACAAGGAAGAAATACCCATACTATTGGAACAGTAATTGTAGCAGTTTTGCACCACTGAGAAGAGAAACACTTTAGAAGGGCCCATAGATGAGGCACAGTTCAGTTGAGGCAGTGAGAGCTCAGAGGCGATGTGCCCTCTGCTGCCTGTGCCCATCTGTTTGGGCAGGCATTCTCCTGCAGGGAACAGGAAAACCCCCAGATACTTCAGCACACCAGGAGGCTGCAGCATGGATAGGAAATGGAGCACTGCACTGATACCCAGGGTGAAGCCCAGCTGTAGGTCCCAACCCCATGCAAGGGACACCCCACACACTTGGAGCCAGGGGTCTCTAGGACACTGGGTCACTCTGAATTGAGGCACACCCATTCTCCAGTGCTTGTGCTGGTTGGTGCTGGGCAGGAGCTCTCCCTTCTGATGTTATCCAGCTAGGAGAGGTAATGTCACTTTGGAGTGAAGCCAAAGCAAAGCAGGTTTTGGGAGTGCATGGATGGAGAGCTAAGAGGGTGATGATTTCTCACCTGCTCTCCCATGCCTTCAGTCCAGGTAGTTTGCTGGAGGTTGCAGGCACCTCCAACAGCACAAATAACCTCTATGCTGCCCATGATAGTAATGACCCTCTGCATACTCTATGATCATTCTGGACAGCCAGGTTTAATCCAGCTATTGATTTATCTTGCAGATACTGTTCTGAGTTCACAAAACTCAGACCTTGCCAGAAGTTTTGTTGTATTAGCAATGAAATACTGCTGCTGAATGAAGGTCTTGTGATTCTTCAGCAGTAAATGATGCTTAGCTATTGATCTGCTGCTGTTGTATGCACACTGGTGTCAAGAGCAAAAGCAAACAGTTCCCATTTGTGTCCACCAGAACAAGCTAGGCCAGGAGCTTTCTATGGTTTTTCTCTTTCCTCATGATCTCTTCCATCTCTTCTACACTAGACTGCGCCTGGCCATCAGGACAGAACCCTTTGTCTTCCACTTTCCACCTCAACCCACCTGCATCCAGTTGGCACTGCCTTAGCAATGCTCACTCACTGGACCAGCTCTTGGGTCAGATACACAGCTCAGATGTTGAAGCCACAGCGTAAATGAAGCACGTTCAGGATTTCTGCACTGTTCCTCAGTCCAAACCATGAAAGAATCCTCTAAGGACACTTAAGCTCCAATGAAGTGCCCATGTCTTTTGCCTAGTCCTTTGTCTCAGCAGAACTGGGTTGACAGACATTCTTTTAACTTGGATAAAATTCTAGCACTGAAAAGCTGTTGGAAAGTTTTGGACACGGTCTCATTGTTTCACCTCATTACAATGCTTGCCAGGTTAGGAGTGGGGCAATTCCCCTGCTTGACATCTCGTTTAGGACTGACATACATGAAACAGCAAAAGACTTCAGGCTTCAGTCCTGGGCTGAAGCTAAGGAACAGTTTTGTTATTTATACTCTACCATGAGGTGGATTCTTCCAGCTCACACCTCCAGCCTGTAGAATGGCTTCAACTTAATGGAGCCAGTTCATAGCAGGAAGGTCACAGAGTGTCCTTCTACCCTTATGTCCAAATGTTTCACTGCTCCTGTAAAACACGAGAAGTTGCTGTTTGCCTCATTGTGTCTTTCTTCCACTTCCTGAGTTACCAGGACAACAAAGGGTAGGAGGGAAGTGCCTATGTGTAGATCTGAAAGAGTAACCTCTATGCATTCCCTCCTACTGGGAGATTGGCAAGCAGTATCTGTTCAGTGGAAGGTGGGACTTGGGTTTCCACCAAAAGCTGCTGGAAACCCTACCTTCCACACTGACCACATTTCCTACAGGCTGGCAATGTCCAGTGAAATGGTGTATTCCACGGCAGCTGCACAAACATCCACGACAAAAGCAAATGGAAGGCAAATTACAATGAAGCCATGGGATGCTAGGATAGGATGCTAGTATGTTTGAGATTCCCCAGGAGGAGGCCCTTTTATACAAGTCAGCATCCAGAAAATAAGTTGTGAACTCTTTTTCCTCAGAACATCCTCTTCTGCTCACATCTACAACAGGAACAGAATATTTGACCTTAACACGCCCTTGTCAGTCTCAAGACAGAAGTGGCGCAGGTCCAGCCCTAGGGCACTTCTTCGTATCTAACGAGCAAGAGCTCACTGTGGCATTTGGAGAAGGGCAGAATTTGAGAGAACCATCAGGGTTTGATTGTCATATCCATGGTTTGGTTAAGCAGCAGGATGGCTGTCATGGAATTCAAATGTATTAAGCCCAGACCTTTCCTGATGTTACCTTTTTCTCAAACTACATTGCTGAGGCAGAACAGATTCCCTATCCTGTGCTCATCTTCCTTTTACCTAATACCCGATCACTGCAATTTCAATGCTGATAGATCTTGGAAGCAGAAGGTTCTCTGCCTGTTCTGATGCTCCAGACATGCTTCCAGAGTAAATTTGATGCAGTAAACCCCTTCCTAAAGGGCAATGGCCCTTTCCAAGGCAAACTAGGGATCAGGCATGAGGGAGGATCACCCGTAGGAACGCTGCTTAGAGTCTCCTTGTCAAGATGTTCCAAACAGAGGAGCTTTTAGAAGGAACAGATGGCAGAGGCTTTGCCTGAGGACTCAGGAAAGCTGGCAACACAGGAGAAGAGTCGGAAGGAAGCATAAGCACTCTGCCTGTGCCATGTCTTGCCCACCATCTCAGCTGTCCTATCTCAAGCCTTCTTCTGCATGAGGCTCCAGAAAGGAGCTAGGAAGAAGCAAAATTCATGTCTTCACCTGGCATTCTAATATGACAATACTTTGGAAATAAAAAATAATAAGAAATTGTTTTCATTTCACTGCAAAATTTAACTCAAGCTTGACAGGTTTTGAGTTTTTACCCAGCTTTTGAGGTCTCCTCTCACAGCAAACAGGAGAGGAGCACATGAGCATGAGGGAAGTTACTGAAAGCTCAGAATATTTCAAAGATGAACTGGGTTATAAATCAGAAGAAAAAAGAAGTCAGAAAACTTGAATTTATTAAAGCCGAGGAAGAAAAGGCACATGGAAGATCAGAGAAACACCCAGAGATGGACGCACCATGTTGCCTGTTTTGAGTATCTGAAAACTGTGGAGTGTGACTGCAATCTTGCAGAAAGAGCTTTCAAAGCTATGAGATGGCACTGCACAACAGGTGAGGACTGTTCCCCGATCTATCTTGTAGCTGTTTAAGATTCCTATTTTTAAAAATACTTTCCACCACAACCATTTTGTGATTAGTTTGCAAACAGAAAAATAAACTCTCAGAAAAATGGAGGAAATCACACGGTCAGTACCAAAAGACTGGCAACAACTGATTTCTGATGCGATACACCTTGAGGGATTATCAGTCTCTCTCTATATATATATGCTCTTAAAACTGTGCTGCTGCACCAGGCTCCGAGAAATGCATCACTGGGCAACAAAAGGCCAGGGAGACAGTTCTGGAATGAGCACATTTTCATGCTGCTTAGCTAAAAAGCTCTGAAGAGAAGAAAGGCTCTTTTCTTGTTTAGACCTTCAAAGGAAAAAAATGCAGGAACAGAGCTATTGTGGGTTGGACTTTTCTCACTATGGTGCATGAATATTCTGTATAATGCCTAAGGATGCTGCCCCTGCTTCTGGCAGGCTTTGTCTTCAGAATATTTTTTTCCACAATCTTCAGCAAATTTCAAACAAGATAGTGATGACACTTAGTTACAAGTTTCTTTTTTACTGTAGGAATTTAAGTGTGACACAAAAGTCTTTAAATAGTAAAAAATTTGATGGCAAAATTAATTGAACTTGGAAGTGATTCATTTAGACTGATTTTGCAAGTATGAGCTATGGTTAAGCATAAGAATCTACATAGATCAGATCAGGAACAGCCACAAAAAAGATATCTTTCGACTTCGTTAGGATTATTTTTATGTGTAAGGAACAATTTAATATGGGTTTGGCAGAATCTTACACAACAGTTGCAGGGGATGAAAAAATACTGTAGTACTAAGAATACTTCACCTTCCCATTTAAGCCAGGCTAAAATCTGCAATTCCTTCTACTAACAAAAAAAAAATTATTAACAGGTCCAGGTAAAAGTCTGTTTAGACAGACCTCCTGTTATTGCTACATGTTTTGTCTCAAAAGATGAGAATCTATTAAGCTCAGAGTAAATATACTGTTTCCAAATTCCTCACACTGAATATTAAATCATCCATGCTCAGATTTATGTTATTAATACACAAGATGAGGAATTGATACCAACTTTTTCCTTCTGATATCAGGCTTCCTTTCAGAAGGCTGATCAAACTGGCATGTAACAATAAAAGAATCTAAGTTGACTTACCTCCACTTTCAGGAGTGCGCAGCCTTTCAAGAACTCTTGAATATTACTGATGCAATCAGCTTCATTTTTAGGCTCCAGGCAATACTAAAGAAAGAAAATCCACTGATCTCATTGCATTGCCTGTGCTGAGAAGGCCTGCATGAATATTGACATGTGTGTTTTATACTGAATTAGGGAAGCTTCTGCAGGGGGCGGGTGGGGGTGGCAGGCAAGCTGTTGAAGCAGGAAGAAAGCCACTGGAGGAAGTGATGCACACATAGAAATGGTCGGCATCTTGTTTTGAATGTCAGCATATGACAGTGCCCTAAGTGACAGTGGGAAATCGATGACCTTAAACAAGACACTGCCCTGAACCACCACGTTAGAAAAGGAGCTAGCAAAACTGATTCCTGCGTAATGAAAGGCTCCTGTTTTATAGGGTGGAGACCCTGTTGTGTTGTTGGGTTTTTTTAAAGCTTCTCTGTGTTGCCAGTTCCTATCTCTCATTGGACTCCTTCCCTTTTTTTTCTCTTGCAGATTCTTATCACACTTCTGGACTGTGAATACATGCCTTGTCAAACTGTAACAGGAGGCATTTACATGGCTTCAGTACCAACGGATTTGCTGGTCTTGGGACAGACCAAATGGCACAGATGCAAGGGTTATTGTTTATTCCTGTCCTAATCTGCTTCTCCAGTGCATTTCCTGACTAACAAAGCATTTGGCAGTAAGACTTCTGAAAGTGAATACATTTACAGTCGTAATTAATGATATTTATGTAAATACTGATACACTGCATAGCCTTCTATTCAAAACCATGATACTCTGATCTCTGCTAGGCCAAGTATTTCCTGCCACTGACTGACCACGTGTAAGTGAGCCAACTGCAACCTTGCAGGGTTTTTTTCTGGATGTAGAAACAAAATCAAAGAACTAAAGCTACAATCATACTTTGCTCTCAATTAGAAACTTAAATGTAGAACACCTCTCTCTGAACCTCCTTGCTCCTCTATGCCTCAGAATGCTCTGGGCAGAGTTTCACTGAGCAGGGCTCTGTCTCAGGCTAGCAAAATACATCAGAAAGCATTACCTTTTCTGCAGATCCCGGAAGAAGTCGATTAACGAGTTTGCAAAGCACAGTTCCATCTTTCAGAGAACATTTCAGGAACTCCTCTGGATCATCTACTGTTTTCTTAGGGGAATTTAAGACTCCTAGTGAAATAAGCCACGTTACAATCTGTTCTTCTGGATTCATGGCAGAGAGTTCTGCTGCCAGCGCTGTTCTCCTGTGCAACAGCGTACCGGAACCCACATCTGTGATTACATCTTCCTGATGTAGTTCAAGTGTGAAACGACTTTTTTTTTTTTTTGCTCGGTACAGAAACCAAATCTTAAGAACCAAAAGTAGCTACTCTAAGGTAAAAAACTGTTGTTAAAATAAAAGTTTCTAGCACTCAGCAGGAGACAGGGAAAGCAGATCATTAACTACATCTTTGCAAAATTGTTGAAAACACAAGTATTTTATATGAATAGTTATTACACCAAAAATATCTCACTTTGGGACTTCCTCCTTGCAGCAGCTGGCACCCTATCACCTAGTAAACGTGGTCTGAACGTAAGCTTATTGCGCAAAGAAATAAATTTCTTAATACTGTAAATAACGACATATTTAGTGTTAAAACAGAATTCACAATGGTGATGTTTTGGAGGAATATTGCACTACATAGATATTTTTGACTTTATGTGGCAAACCTAGTTATTAAAATTGCCTTTTACAGTAGTTTTCTATTTTCTATAGTATGATTTTTGAAAATAAATTCTGATCATGCACTTTATGTGCAAATAATGCTTCTTTTCAACTGTTATGTACAGTCCACATATAATCCAAAATGGTTATCCAGAAGCTGATAATCTCTCAAAACAATTATCTGGATAACTTCAAAAAGGTCAGGAATTTAAATCATCCAAAGCTGAGAATAAAATTCCCAACTATTTTACTTGTCTTATTAAGATGTCCCTTTCCACCACGTCAGGATCCACTGAAGGTAGTTTTCCACCCTGCCCAGGGCAGTATTAACCACCACTACTTACTATAGCAAGTCAGAATAGCCCAGTCATCTTTATAACTGTCCTTTCACCAGAACAGATGGAAAATGAAGCAATTCTGTTCATGATGAAGTTGGAACATCATGGATTGAAGCAATCCAACAGGAACAAAGTATCCTAGAGACTAGAATTTCTTGGTTACAATGTCCTGAGCCAATTCCTACGCTGTTACTTGAAACAGATGTTTTCAAGAAACCAGTGTTACCAAACTACTTATACTTTAAAGGGTAGGGAAAAACAGAGCAGCAGAGGGACAAAATGTACACAGTAAATGTATATGGATTTGTCTCCACTTTGCAGATCTTATGACCGGTAGTGGGACCTACCTACGGACCATTTTAACAGCCACCAGTAAATCAGAACTATCCTTTTAGGATTAGACACAATTCTGACCATTTTCAGGACGAGTTCCAGGTCTCTGTTGTGTGGAAATACTCACAACACGTGGCTGCAGGCACTGTGAACAATAAAGTCGGCTACAGCTCAACCACAACTCACTGCTCTTTGGTGAGGCACGTCTACAAACACATGTGCAAAATATTTCAAAATTGTGACTAATTGGCAATTCAGCTGTTTTTTTTTCCCCAGTTGTCATGAGCACTATGGCTTTGCAGAAGGGAATACATACAGTATCCACTTTCATAATTCTGTTTTCAAATCTGTAGGTAGCCAAGACAACTGCTAATGCTCATTTATCAATGGGGACATGCATTTGGATATAGATTCAGTCACCTCATCAGAACACAGCAGTTTCTGATGTAAAGAGAAATACTTCCAACACTGGGAAAATTGCACACCTGCTTCATTGAAGTCAGTGTTACAAACCTGAACACCAAAGTACTTCACCCACTCCTTCCTCTAAAGGAAACCTTTGTTATAGATGGGTGGGCTTAGTTTTATGATTATTTCATACGCAGCTGCTGCAGAAGGCAGATATTAATGGCTGCAACTACAATTAAATGAAAATACTTCCCACATCTTGAACACTTACCAAATGCTTGAAAGACATGCAGATATGGATATTCAGAAAGCCCAAAAATTTATAGAATTTTTGATTAGCCACTGCAATCTCAACCCTACATCTTTTAGAAAGGACTCATCTACACACATTCCAGCTTGTTTACCCACTCCCACGCCAAAATTAATTCTGTGGCAAACTCTGGGTATGAAGCCACTAAGGGAAAGGACAGTGTCTGGTCTGGTCTTTGGAAAGGCTTCAACTTTGGCTCTTTGCTGACAGCAACAAACCAAGTGAATTGTTGATCATCTCCTGCGGACTTAGTTACAGATACTTTTTTGCAGCCTGATTTATACCAGTGATGACTAATAGCACAGTGTTATTTTAAAAGGGGGGGGGGTCTTTCCTATACCCAACTACCAAGCGACTCTGGCAGCATAGACATCAGAACAGCACGGTGACAGGAGCAAGGTAAGAACAGCAGCCACATGTTCAAACACCATTTTTGAGTGGTTCTTCTCAGAGTCACACATAAGCTTATGTAATTCACTCTTCTTTTCCAGCAGAGGGAAAATACTCAACCACAAAGAACAGCACTGGAGTATTTGTCTGCTGCAGAATCTACTGATACACTTCAACTGGTAGCTTTCAATGACGAAGTTTCACTTGGTGCATGAGTTAATACTGTAGATCAGGGTACATTCTCATTAATAATGATTTTAGGCAGGCATTGATCTTACAGTAGTTGTCATTCTAGCATTACATTTTAGGTATGATAATCCAGTTCAGCCTGAACAGCAGCACCCAAGACTGTAAATTACTGCTGAAAAAGGAGTCTGATAGTACAGCATGTTACTCTTTCTTGAAGAGATACTGAGATCAATTTGTAACAATTACCCCCAAGACGTAACACCAGTAAACCTTCACCACTATCCAAGTGTCTGAGTAAAACATGTTTTTCTTTTTAATTAGACAAAAAAACCCCCAAACCCGTAATACTTGTTACCAGTAAATTTATTTGCCCTGGGAAATACTGCAATTGTATCCATCTGCTACACAGATTTACTCCTAGAATCTGCAGCCCATAACTGAAGTTTAAAGTGATATTCTTATCCCCAAACCCAAAGTTTTAAATCTGTAGGCAATCTGCCTGCTTTGTCTTCTTCAGCTACTCATTATGACCCGAACGTTGTTTAAATGAGATCAGTTTGTGTCTATCACAAAAGTCAGTATAAATTTTATTATCCGTGATTGTTTAAGTACTTCAGTTATCTTAAGTTATGAGTTTTCTACATGAAATACCAATGCCTGAGGATTCCTCTCACATATATTGGCAAATCAACACGTATGTAAGAGAAAAATGCATCAAAACCAAGACAAACTTTTGAAGGAAGCACCTACTCCCAAGAGATGTAGTGCTGTCCAGTGTACATACAGGAACACTAATTATTCTGGGAAAAACCATTAATGTAATATAGCAGAACTTTTCATGGTTTATTGGTCAAGTCCTCTGTATTTAAGAGGACTAAGACTCACTTCTGTGTAACTTGCTCTTTTTTCGGCATACATGGCAAGCACACACATGAAGGGCAACCCGAGTATTTCTCTGCTGTAGGGTGTGTGTGCAATGAGCAACGAATGGGCTCATTCTGGACTGTTGGAAGGTGCCAGCTATGGCAGACAGCGGTTGGCTTCCACCAGGAATTTTATATATGTCCAAGAGATCAGTAGTGCTACTTTCAAAGGCAACTCCTGAATGCTTACACAATCCTCTAGAAAATGGTGGGCAACACTACACTCAAAAGCCAGGCTGTATCAGTTGTGATTTATTATCCTTCGATTTTCCAATGCATATCCATTGCTGCACTGCCACCTTGTAGTCACCGTAACTGGAAAAAGGAAATGCAAGTTAGTACCCTCTCAGAAGCCAAGAAACAAAAAAGCTAAATTGTCTTTGAATTAGTTTTATATACACAATGAACACATTGGGATTGTATTTGATCTGTTCCAACAGTACGAAAGCACATCAATAGCTAACTACAATACTCAAAACGCCCTGAGGACAACTTGCATTAATGCACACTCCTTGTGTAACATTTTCTTCAGAGCAGGTGCTAAGTATTGCAATTCCTGTGTGTATTCTCCCTCCAAATTCCACCCACCACAAAATCCCACCAGCTCTTGATAATCTCAACATGCTACTCAGGAGTTCCATAATACACTGATATACATACTGGTACTAATCTGTAAGTAATAGTGTCCTATAAAATTAAATAAAACTTGTGATCAAGGGAAGGTAATCAGCCAGCAATTCCAATCCTGATTTTTCACAAGGTTATTATTACCTTCCTTGCCATAAGTTAAGGTCTATTTACTGCTCCCTTAACATTGGTACCTTGCCTGTTAAGAATCTGGAAACATTTATAAGCTGAAGAGAAGCCTGAGAGAGCGAGCTTTTGTCTCTAATACCTATATTTACTACAACATGGTCAAAACAGATTTACTAAACTGAAAAAAAGCACCAAATTTTTTTTTAGAAAAGGGAAGCTTTTTTATTTGTCAAGAATAATTAAGCTTCACCTTCCCAGCTAATAGAGAGAATTGAGGTGCATGCACATGCAGTTTAAAACGTTCTGACACAACCTATACAATGATTTGTCAATACCTTTCGAAGTTTCCTAGAATGCTGTGTTATAAAGACAGTATTTGGTCTCTTCATTAGAGGATTCAAGATCTGGACTTGGGTCAAACTATAAATTTAAAAACTGTCTCCTGATGGTTTTTTGCAGGTGGGTAGGGGAGTGAAGGGGAAATGCTACTTCTAGACATATTTCTCTAATCCACTTTAGTGCCACACTAGTGACATCAGTGATTTTTGAATGAAAAGGGTTAGGTTTTTTAACCTTTAGAAACACCTAGTGTTCAGTGTCCTTTTAGTAAGATTCAAATTTAAATATTTCAACAGTCACATTTTAAGAGGAAAACAAAGACAGCATTTGCTGGTTGAAATTTTATCACGTGATAGGAAAAAAAAAAGCTGGTTGGGCAGTAGCCTTTGTTTTGCTTAACTACATGCCTCCCCTGAACAGAAAACACTCGTGATGATTCTGTATTTAATCTGAAACACAACCCAGTACCCTGAAACAAAGCATATTTTTCCTTCATTATCAAGGTAAGAGCATCAATTTATCAGGAGTATTTATAAAACATTGCCGGCATATTCTGACAAGGGCAGAGTTACTGAGTTGCTGTTACTGAGACTCTACAGAATAAATTGTAACCCACCTGAGGCTACAAATATCACACAATATACAACAGAACCTATCCTTACCACAAGATAGGATTTCCTGGATAAGAGCGACCACCTGTCAGCTGTACTAACTACAGCTTTTTCTTTCTTACCATTTAAAAAGCTGTTTCTTAGAAGTAGAATTTGAAACTAACAGCAAAATAGGTTCTTACATGCACAAACTAATTAAAAAATTACATAAAAGAGTACACACGCTTCTTTACTTAAAAGCTTCTCTTGGAAAAGGTAGTCGTCCTTATCCTTTAATCTGTCCCAGATTTTATCAAATTCTGCACACACTGTAAGTTACTTCCATTTCTTTGCTAACAATTATTTAGTGGAGAAATTTTCCAGAAAGCTGTATGAGCATGACAGCCACTACCAATTTTTCCTTATGAGTTTTCAGAGAAACAGAAGAGTCATGCTTTCACATAAAATCTGAAGACAGCTGCTCTTGAATCTACTTAAATAATAATTTTAATAGGGTAGGCTTCAGCGCCACGAAACACAGCCAATCTAGTCTTAAACCATCCTGGAGATGCCTGAAGTCTGCAATTTAATCCCAGGACCTCTGCAGAGACCAACTCCTAATCCAAGATTATACTCAGTCTAATGGCTCATCCTGCATGTTTAACAAAACCGATTAAATGCCTATACGGATATTTATTATTACAACCCAGATTTTTAAGATCTCTTATAAAAATTCATACTCAGTACTTTCTGCTACATGACTTAAGAGTGCAGTTGTAAACATGTTTTTCTTTAGCTGTACCCAAACTGGACCTGTTTTTGTAGCTAAGTAGTGTCTTGCTGCCATTCCTAACCTGGTTGGTTTACAAAGCCTTCCTAAACCTCCTCCTCCAAAATTTAAACGGAAGTCAAAAATACTACTTAGCCATGAAGAACATCCATTCAAACCTAAAACTTCCTTGCAGCTATTACACTGGTGTAATATTTACCTTACGTATTGGTACAGGCACCACTCAACACAGCCATCAGCACAGATGAACCAGATTTTCAGTGTTATCTTCTAGAAGTTATCCCCCTGCAGTTAAGAGAAGATACAGCAAATTGAGACAAATATGTTTTACAGCACAAGTTAACCTACAGTAATTGCCCCCATTTCAAAACAACGGCACAGTTTGGTTTGCAGATTACTCTGTTGCAAGTTTTTACTACTTCTTTAAATGGTGGAGGATTCACTGGCTTGGAATGGACTGGAATGGCTTAGAGAGAGGTTGCATGGCTTATGGATTCTCATTCCTTTTCAGTGGTGCACTGCCATGTTAAATCCATAAGTTGAATGACAAAATTTACTGAGGATTAAACAGTGGTAAGAAGGTTTTGGGTTTGTGGTTTGGGTTTTTTTTTTTTAGTTGGAGGTCTTCATGCTTACTATATTCAAGAGCATCTTTTGAACTTCATGGCTTTACTGGAGTTATAACAACTTGCCACAGGTTCTGCCACATGTACTGGGTATCCCTGCAATGCAGTGTCAAACTAAACAGAGTCAGGCATCCAACTAAATGTCAAGTTTGCATTTCCTGCTTTAAACTCCCAATAGTTGAGCTGGTATTTGTCAATCTAAACCAATTCCTGATTCCACAAGGCTTTAATTTTGTTAACTTACTGTATATGCAGCCTCTTTAAGCATCTTCACTGAAAGATACTGGTCACAAAATACCCCCTCCCAACCCTACGGGGGAATATTCCATCTACAGATCCACATCACAGCTTTAGGTTCAAAATTGAAATCAGGTGCTTTCAGTTTACTAAATGCTTTTATCCAAGAATTGTTGAATTTGGAAAATTTTTTATGTATTGGGGAATTTATTTTCCCTTTTTGTTTAATCTAGACAGCACTTCCATTGCCATGACATGCAGCTTGTCTTACTGTACTAGAAGGTATATTGTTTTAATTTTGATTTAGACTGAAAAACTAGTTTGCTTTGCTTACCATCTTTGCTGTTTCACAGGCATTTGATGCTTTAAATCAGCTGTGGAATGCTGAAAGATTCACTTGTTTTTAGGAAGCCATAAGCCTTTGAGAAGTTGGAGAGAAAGACTTCTTTGCTTATCTTATTTTCTCCTTTGGAATCAAAGATGTTCCTTTAAAAGTGAAACACTACAGAGTTGCAAAAATTTGAAACAGTATGAGTAAGCATCGTTTTGCAGCTTCTTTGATGGAATTGGTCAAGGGTTTGTGGTTTGGTTTTTTTTTTTTTTAACAGTATTCTGTAGCTGACTTACATGAATATGATTTTTTTGCAGGGGAGGTCTTTTTAAGCTCCCCATGGAACAGTAGGAAGGCAGAAAATAGTATTATCCACTTGCTTTTTCGGCTTAAGTGAATGAAATCCTCTATTTTTCTTTACACAAGGCTCTGAAGGCATTTTGTACTGGGAACACTGTGACTTCAAATTCTAGGCACAACTGAGTTTTATGTGGAATCATCCCCACCACCCTCCAAATCACACGCAATACTTTCAGAATGAGATGCTGAACATGTAGAACAATCCATCTCCATGTTAGATGGCTGGATGTTGTGTGGAAGATCTTAAGAACAGCTTGTTCCATTCATGACGAAAATCAGATGGAAGTGTGGCATTTCAGGGAAACTTTACTTTGAAAGTTACAACACTAGTACACAGCTCAAGTTTATACATTTAACATCTGCTTTCTGAAAGAAATGTTAACAATTTTGAAATGATATTAAACATTGTTTTAACTTTTCCTCACAAAAGCATAAAAGTCATGGAGGGGAAAACTTAACAGGCAACAATAAAAAAAGGTTAAAAACAACTTTTCCTTTTAGTAGTCCTCTGGTAGTAAAGATAAAACAGCTTCCACATTTCATAAGTAATCTGTCTTGGTCCAAAAGTTTAAGAGTGTTTTTAGTATCTGCTTCTGCCTCCACCTCTATCGGATCTGCTTCCACCACGGCCACCACCTCTGGGTGCCCCACGGCTTGAACTACTGTAAGAATCCCGAGGAGGTGGATAGCCCCTTTCCATGGATGGGGGAAGACCCCTGTCTTGTCTTCCAACACGATCACGGCCACTTGAGTAGACATCACTTCTGCTGCTTGAGTAACTTTCTCGGCTTCCATATCCATCTCGTGTGCTGCCGTAATCATCATAGCGACTGCTTCCACCATATGATGGCGGGGGCCCTCGAGCAGGTGGAGCACTACGTGAGTTACCTGCAGGGTCAATGGTCAGGTAATATGGCAACACCATAAGTTATATAGAACACTTTCAAATCTGAATTTACAGAATTGCTGTATTAAAATGTTTACTGCTACTCTTTTATATGTATTGAGATGGTCTTAATATAATCTGCCACACTAATGATATTTTAAGTGGGGATTGCATATCAGGCAATGAGTGGATTTAAAGACTCTGAAGGAATGAAGACGGTGTTTGTTTATTCAGGCAGGCTCTTTAACTGGGTATTCCAGAACAGCTTGTTATTTTAGAGAAGAAACTCAAGACACATTTTCCAGAGACAGTTGTCATTCTGAACTGTAGACTTTGCTTCTTTAGCTTATAGCTTATTTAACAAGATGATCAAATGATAACCAACAACTGCACTTTCACTGTAGGGGGGGAAAAAGTGTGCCACTTCCCCCTAAGACACAAGCGACCTAGTGAAAGTCAGATTTTTTGACACCTGTACAGTTATATGATCCTCAAAGTGGATTCTTACCATAACTCTCATATGAATCTCTGTAGGAGCCTCCACTTGGATGATCGGAGTAGTCTCTGTCACGTCCACCACCGTATCCATCACGATCACTATAGGAGGAAAGACTACTAAGACTTAGTACAAATCACTAACACCACAGCAAAAATAAAATGACAGGAAGAAAAATCCAACAGTAGGTACCTATATCCCCTGGAGGGGTACTCATCACGTGAGCTGGAATGACCGTAATCACGATATGCGTAGTCTCGGGGAGGTGGTGCATAGTCCCGGGTATCCCTGGAACTGGGATAATCTCTGCTGGAGTAACTACAAAGAACAAAAACTGAGGTGTTAGCCGTATGTCCTAACAGAAGGTCTGGACTCAAGATCCTTCTCTAAACAAAAAACACTTCACTAAAATAAAACAGTATAGGAATTTACCCATCTTTAGTGCTATAGCCATCATCTCTTGGAGACATGTAGACATCTCTCCGTGATGGCATTGGTTCTCTGCGCGGAGGACCACCGTAACCGTCTCTTCCACGTGACACAGGAGCTTCAGAGAAACAGTCCACATTTTTAATTTAATTAGCATTTAGCCATACAGAACACTCAAGGGAAGTGTTAGTAAATAGTTTAAAGCAATTTAATAGTATCTCTCGAGCCTACATTTAGAAAACTTTACATTTCTGCTTGTACAGTTTTAAAGCAGCACCAGAAGAATCATATTCAAATCGCACCAAATTGTTCCCAACAGCTACAAAATTATATTGGTACGAAAGGAACCAAAAATTAGAAAAACAACACACTATCGCACAGCGGACTTAAATTAGAATCGATGATTTGCACCAGTTCCTAAAGGAAGACTAAGGTGCTACAGCTGACCAAGCAATTAATTTAATCAGGAAGTCTTTACCTCTTCCTCCCATACTACTGCTACGCACTGGTCCTGAAGGTGCAGACCTTTTAGGTGGAGGGCCTCCACTTCGTGGAGGTGGACCTCTCTTCATAGGAAGTGGCCCTCGAGAAGACCCTAGAAGGATAAGCCATGAATCAATCATTATTTCTGTGATACTCACCTGCATGACCCTAAAGCCTAAACTACAACAACCTAAAGGTGCCATTTTTACCACTACATGATCAACAGTAAACCTCTGAAAACTAGACCTCAAAGCCTTCTCTTGTCTTCTAGCCGCTATTAAATGCTACTGGCAGAATTGAGAGCCAAGCTTTCCACAGTCTAAATTCCTGTCAAGAACTGTCTTTTAGAACTCATCCAAAAGCTATAGGGTGTGACACAAGGGAGAAAGACAGCTGCTATCTGTAACCAGTCACAGGTGAAATGCTTAACAAGTCACTGTTCTCCTAAGACAAGAGCCACCTCGGAAGATGTACTAGAGAAGAGCCTACAGAGAGGGAACAGAGGCATTACAGAGTCTGTAGAACCTACTACAGAGACTCTTTAAGAGAGAAGTTGCACTATTTTCAGGGGTTTTTTTCTGCATTACAGCTTTTACTGTTACACCTCAGGTGCTGCTTGCTAGTTCTTTTAAGTGAGTTTTGATACTGAAAAGTCTGAATAAATAGCTGTATCTTAATGAATATCCAGTATCAATTAATATACTATCCTTATACTTCAGCAAGCTTCAACTCAACAAACAAGGTTTAGCTGCCCTAACTCTCACTCTGGTCTGGAAGGATCGGCCCTACAATTTTCTCAGTTTAGACCTCTTGCTATTAAGAATGAAAGGCAGTTCCCTTTCCCTGGTGGTAGAGAATCACTTTTTCAACTTGAATACCAGAAAGCTTCCTTTCTCACGTGCAAGGCAGGAGTTTTGCTTTTCTTTCATAGGCAAAAGTCAAGTGGAGTGTTAGTTGTAGAAAGGAATCTTCATATTTGAAAGCCTTTTCTTAAGGTGTACTTGCCTAATCAAAAATTTGACTAAACTGCTGAGATCGTATTTCATCATTTTAATAAAGAACAAGGAGTGCACTATTCAGCTGTTTTGACTTTTTTTTTTCCAGTAGGATTATTTTCATCTTCCAATGGGATTGTCTTGTATGTTGTCGAAGTATATAATGAGAGAGGTCAATACATACCCAAGTGACTCCCTCTTGAAGGTGGTCCTCTTGCGCCACTTCCGCCTCTTGCACCTCTAAGGCCCCTGGGAGGACCTCTGCTTCGGGGAGGGGGTGGCGGCCCACGCCTACCACCACTTTCAAAGGATGGCTTGGTTGCTTGTTCCACTTTAATTGCCTTCCCATCTAATGACTAAAGAAGAAGCTGCTTTACTTACTGCTCAGTCATGTTTGTATTTCTTAAATCAAGCCCCTCTTGCTTCACTATTATAGGGCTTCCATTTTATAAGTTAGAGCAACTCTAGAACTGATTTCAGTCTTCAGTATTAGTCCCCAAGTACTCAGCAGCATGTTGGGCCTAATTTCAATTTCTACAGTACTTCATTCTTGTGGTATTGATGGAAAAAAAACCACAGTGCAGCATCAGAAAGGACTTTCAGTGAAAACACAAGCGTCCAATGATTACGGCAGCCCCATGTCATTTATTCTGTAAACGAAACATGATATATGATCTACAATTTACTTTCAATTGCCACGTACTTTTGTACCAAACTAGAAGTGCACCTGTAGTTACAAGATTAAGCTGAAGGTAACTTAGCTTCAGTCGGGATTTCTGGCAATGGGGAGGCCGTTTAGCATATTGTCTTGATGTCCTGATAAAACGGTGATCGCTGAAGTATTTAGAAGTTATTTCAGCATCTACACAGCAGACTGAGTATGACAATTCACCCCTTTTTTCTAGTGTTTCCAGGTGGGTTTTCAATCAAGGTGACTGCCACAATTTACTCTATTACTTGCTTTTCCACAGTGAAGGTACTTTGTGGTTGGGGTATTTTTGTTTGTGGGTTCTGTTGTGTGATTGTTTTGGTGTGGGTTTTTTGGTGTTTTCGTTTTTTTGTGGTATTTTGTGGGGTGTGTTTTTTTTGTTTGGTGGTGGTGTTTTTTTGGGTTTTTTTTTTTTTTTTTTTNCAAGTTTTGGGGGTTTGGTTTTTGTTTTTGGGTTTTTTTTGGTTTTTTTTTTTTTTTTTTTTTTTTGGTTGGTAGGAAAAAAGCAGCAGCTTTTTTCTGGAATATAGACCTGCAATACCAGGAACTCTGCAGCCAACTATTATACCTCAAATATGAGCAGGTAATAACACGTTGAGTAATTCAACCTAGTTAATCAAATTTCTGTATAGTCTTTAGACACTACACGCTTGGATATTATAGCAGAACCAAGATCACAAGCTCCGCTGAAATTAGGCTACTGCACGCCTATACAGGCAAATGTGGTTTATCTGCCTTTTTTAGCAGTTAAATATTTAACTCTGCCATGACAACGAATTAATTATCAGGCAGAAAGTGCTGTTCACTGCTCTTCTTTGCTGCAATAAATGAACACAAACATGACTGCTAGACTGCTAGTAATGTGTTAATCTGCACTGTAGTATTTTATTGATGTACTGAATCTTTTTTGTTCTCTATCAAAATCTAGCTCTCTGAAAATTCACTGTAGTAGTGCATGTATTTTGCCACCTCATGGTGTTGCAGCAGTTGTTTGAAAACCTGTGTGTACACACACAGGTCCAACTTGATCCATTTTGAGGGAAAAAAGTAAGAAATACCAGCAAAATCATACTGGTCTTGGCTTTGACTTCACGAAATATTTTACTTATGGGAAGTTTCTCAAAAAGCCTTTTGGCATGACAAACAAAACATCCCAGGAGTGAGCATTAGTACCGCTAAATCGTTGGAACTTCTCAGTTTGCATGATATCGATTTGCCATCATAATTAATTTCTCAGTTTCATCCTTCTCAAGCAGAAACAGTGGGCTTGAAGCCTTAAGCTTTGCTATGGCCACTGCTGTCATCAATTTCACTGAAGATTCTTGACAGCTTGTTTCAAGTTTAGAAAGCAAACACCGTCCCCTTCTGCTAGCATGGGTTCTGAAAACCTGGATGCTAGGTTCAAGTTCTTTCAATTCTGTTATGTAGGAGGTAGAGTTTTCCTTAAAATTTCTCCTCCTATTTTCTTCTGCCTTGCACTTACGTGTCTTACCTTGGCAAAAGATAAGTTTCTTTGCAGCCTGCTTTACACAAGCAGTCTTAAAAAGCTATTCCATAGGTCCAGAAGGACCTTTCACTAGATACAAGAACATTTTGTTAACCATAAAATATTTGTCAGTTTGTCCTATTTCAAAGCAGAGGGGACAACATTTTATATCGTTTCTTAGCTCAAAGAAAGGTCTTATCTCACAAAGCATAAAAGTCAGACAACCCATCTCAGAATAAGGAAGTTTTTTCAATGAGCTCAAAGCACCAGCTGTCAACATGAACACTCATTAATTTGTTTTTATAACCTTGATTCAGGGTGTTATAGCAGCATTTTGAGTATGGTATGAGCACCAGAGAGTGAAGCCACTTTGGTGCTAAAAACCATGAAAGTAATTTAAGATACAAATCATTTAAGGACAATAATAGAGTGGCAATCAAAGTCTCCTATATGTGGAATGAATAATCTGTACAGATTTGTAAAGTGAACCAGGGAACCTTAACCAAAACACAATTAGAGAACTATCCTGCAAACTGTTCCACATTCCAACAGAAAAGATGAATGAAATTTGCATAATTTTGGGAGCGGGGCAAGAAATCAAGTATCTCAAAGAAACTGTTACAATAACTTGCATGAAGCTGGTCCTAACACCACACAGGGCTTTCCTCACCAATGGATCATTTCACTGGTGAATGCTGCAATGACTCCGTTTCTCCACGCTCCTTGATGGCACACTGAGTTTCCTTTTGCCATACATATTCAAGAAATGACGATCCATTTTTTAACAGGCCGGGCTTCTGCACATTGTATCACTTCTTCACCAAAGAACAGGAAGCACTTTCTGTCAATTAGGGTAAGACAACCTTCTGTAGTGCTGAGTACAGTTTACACTGTAGGGGTTGTAGCATCTGCTTCCATCCTCTTTAACACAGACCAGCTGGCTTGGCAGGTCTACACTGGAATTAAATCTTTGGTTTGTCCTGATCTTTTGCCTAAGGTCACATCCTCTCTTTAATTATCCATTTCATCTTAAGGACTTAGAATCAGAAGATCATGAGAATAGCCCACAGCATCGAACAACCACTACAGACTTCGGCGTACCCACATTTGTGTCCAGGTAAGCATGTGCATTTTGTGGCATCAGGATGTAGACTTGACTGCCATGATTTAAGATTCTTCTTTAAAAAAAGCCTGGAAGCTGCTACAAAGTATTTCTACATTTCTTTTGCACTGCTCAGACAGGTTAGCATTGATTCAATTCAGCAGACAAAGTAACTGAAATGAAAAATCTCTATCCCAACTCTAAACTAATTATGTCCTGATCTCTTTCTGCAGGACAAACTTATCTTCAACAAGCATGCTTTGACTAATCTATGCTTGTGCCAATATAAAGTGAAACAGAGTTTTTCACTTATTATCCCTCACCCAAACTGGTGCAAAACTCTGGATATATGATTCTCACGAACATTTGCAAAGTAGAAATTCAAATGCAAATTCATTCTTGCAGAATCTATTAGAGTCAGCCTCTTCTACTGGCTACAGCTTCAAATTCCTTTGGGATGACAGAATGAGCAACCGATGGGCAATGCAGAACTCTTCCCCTTGGACAGACAGATCACCTAACTCCTTACAGACTGCTTGAACTACAGTCTGCACAGTGCTTCTGCTGCTGCTTCTCAAGTGTATTATAATCTCAAGAACGCTCCAATCCATCTTTTCCAAATGGACAAAGAAACCTTTAAGTTGAGATTTATAACAATGACCTCTTCTCACACCAGGCCTGAAACACTGCTCTTCCTCAGACCTTGAATGCAGAATCTTTATGGAGTACAAGCAGTACCTGTTGTCCGGAAGGCTTTCTGAAGATGAGAATGAGAGACCACCTCATGAACATCTTTCATATCCATGGTCAAAGCAAGTTGGACCAGAGGACATTCTAGACCAAATCCCATTTGAGAATGTTCTTTTCATACATTACTTGATGTTCTAATTTCAAAGCAGCTGAAGGTACTTCTGAATTTAAAGTGAAGACAAACCCCTGAGAACAATGATCCACAAGGCCATCCATTCTAGCATTTCTTGACAGTAAGGCAGGTTGTGCTTTCCAGAACACGTAGACATTACCTCAACCAGAAACATTGTCTCATTTAGCTACTTTATTTTCTCCCAAATGTTTCCAATGTGACCAAACACATGCCACAACATTCAAGATGTAGAACAGTTGGTGATTATTTTCAGAGGGATTTTGATTTGCAAGCTGCACTCCACAAATACGCAGATTAGTGACTGAGTTCATTTCAGTCTCAGAATTACCTATTGGTCCTTGAAATTACCTTATGTGAGGATTCAATGACTTTCAGAGAAAATCAAGTATTTAAGCCCAGCAGTAAACAAGTCTTCAGAACTGTGGCAAACGAGACAGCGGAGAAATAAAATTCAATAAAAGGAGCACCTTGGAAGATGTTTAGGCTGGTACAGAAAGAACATCATCTGAACTTGCCACTCTCAGCCTTGACAAAAACTACTAGAGCTTGTTTAAAAAGGAAGCAAGTCTTCAAAGAAAGTAACCCTAATTGTGGTAAGGTTGTCATCAAGCACCCAGAAACGTCATCAGTACATGGAGTAGAAAACCCACTATCCTTCTAGAACACATAGCCTGCTATAACACAAATACTGTAAGTTTTACTATTTGTGCTCATGAACACTACAAGCAGCTCATTTTCTTATTCCTAAAGTTGCTTTACTTATTGACTGCAATAACTGACATTTTTCTTTCACTTTAACTTCTCATACTAACAAGACAAACTTTTCAAAATCCCAAGTGTCAATTAATCACAATCACTCGATGTTTCTTCACCTCACTTGAATGGCATCTCAAGAGGTGCTGCTTACAAGGCCAATGCAGTGTGACCTCAACACAACCATTCAGACTATGCATGAAAAACCAGAGTCTGCAATTCAAGTGACCTAAGATGGCTTTCACTGCCTGAAGAGACAGCACCTCTATGAAGATAAGCAGCTGTTGACCAAAAAATTGCTGACTTACATATATCTTTTAAAACAAAAACACATGCCACGACAGATACAGATTACAGCAGCCTACAGTTCCTTGACAAACTATCCCAGTATTATCTTGGAACTTGTACTCCAAATTCCTGTACTTTTATATTTAAGAACATTACAGTTCTAATTTCTCTGAAAGCTAGACCATTGCATTTTAGGGTGTAAATGAACAAATTCGGTCACTGGCTAACTGCAAAGCTATTGCACGTTAACTGAAAAGATGCCCCTCACGCACACCAAGCAGATTGATGATGCAAGTCACCATGTAGGAGATTATCCACAGAACACCAGACAGCTCATCAATGCTCCAGCACAGCAGGGAAGTCACAGTCAACCCATGTTAAGGGAACCATTAACAGTTTTCAGGTAAGT
>VYZQ01000286.1:15552-28729 GCA_013400655.1 Mystacornis crossleyi
TTTTTATATAACTTTTTTAGGTATATTTAAAGAATTTTTAATTTTTTTTCTTTGTGTAGGAGTGTTGGTAAGCTGCATAGACATTAAAAAAAAAAACCCAAAACTCCAACAAATCCCAGGGCTATGTACCTACTTCTAAAATAAATAAATACAAGTTATCTTCATAGGAAAAAAAGTGGAAAAAAATCTGGTTTGACTAGTGCACTTGAAGTAACCATTTAATGTACTTTATAAGGAGATATGTTCACATTGTTAAAAAGGTCTGATGACATGGGGAGATGATTTAGGGGAAATTATTTTCATCCACCGTATACCTGTAGGAACTGAAGATGGCTTCTGAAGGCTTAAAATCTCCAGTTAAAAACTTATGAGGAAAAAAAAGATAAAATAAACATTGCATTACAAGCTTTAATCGGAGAAGAAGTAAAACAAAAGGTCTGTAGGGACATGAAAGTTATTTATGAAATATCTTTCAGGAGAAAAATTGTTTGTACAGATAAGAGTAATTAATTTAGTAAGTAGCCCAGGAGATTTGGTAAGTGTATAACAAAACATCTTGTAACATTGATCCCTCTGAGCAACTGCAGAACTGTGGTGGAGTTTGCAGGTTGTGTTCCAGAGATGGTGCAGGCTAGGAAGAGAAATCAATGTCGTCACTTTAAAGGAAGTAGAGAACCATTCTATGTTCTCTGATGGTGCAGAATGGAGCTGCCAGTGATCCAGTGCAGCCTAATTAAATCAGCATTGCTTGCATAGAAGAGAGCAACTCTGCAGGGGATGTGCAAGCTTTTCTGACTATAATTCTGAAGACAATGACATGCCATGATTTCTCTGGTGCAGCTTTCAATTGACACCTATTTTCTGCAGTGTTGCAGTGGGGTTCTCTGCAGCCCTCCCTGGAGACAGATGTGGCTGTAGAAGAATCAAGGAGATGATCTTTTCATTGATGTTTTCAGATTTTATTCCTCCAGCCGCGCATGGCTGGAGCCTGGCACAGACTAGCACAAAAACTGCTCTCAGGATCATGTGAACACCCACCCAAGTACAGGATTCTCCCGCCGGGTACATTTGAAATGGCCAACAAGGGACAGGACTGGGGTACATGTGACCAGGGAGCAGCGGGAGGGAAATCCTGTGCCCCGCCATGCATCCACCCCAGGGCTCCATCCCTGCCCCAGGGGAAGCAGGGGGGAAACCCCAACACTGCAGTCTTATTTTTTCAGGACATAACATTGTTCTTCCTGTTTCCATCTCCACAAGATTATTTGGAGACTCATGCAGTGTAGTCTCTTTTAGCAGCTGAAGAAGCTAGTTGCTAATAAGGAAACCTTACTGAGAACCCGTTTCTAATAAAATTTGATTCTCTGGTTTTATATTACAATGTTGCTACATACACATTTTAAGGGTAAGACTGATGGCTTTGTTGCTTGAAAAGAGTAGTGATTGAAAAGAAAGACCTATGAATAATAAAGACTTAATGAGTTCACTTCAGGGAGAGATAATAAATTTTATTTTAAATAACAGGAAGGCAGCTAAACCAAACAATTTCCTACAGAATTTCGCACAAAACCAAAGAAGTAAAAATCAGGAAAAGGAGCATTCATAATTATCAGGACAAAATTAAACTAGAAATATTTATTCATAGTTCAATTCTCTAAAAAAAATTTAGTAGAAATAAATCTTTTTATATCATTTTTCATTTTAAAATTCTTGTATGCTTGGAAAAGATAGAAGAAAGAATTTCCTTTCCTTGGCAATGTTGGAATTTCCTTTGCATAGATGTCCTTATCCATGTAGATGTGACCACCTTATGCAACAATTTCTTGATAAATACAGTTCCATGCTGAGGATTGAAATCCTGTATTCTGTTACTGTGGTAGAAATTTTGCATGTACAGAAAGATGTTGTTTGCAAAAATATGTAGCTTAGACTACCAATTTCATCCCAAGTAAGTCTCCTCTGACTTCTCTTACCATTAACATACTGCACAAGCAGTACTCTGCCCTCAGCTAGACTTAATGCTTAAGTAGTATAAATTGTGATGCATCAATATAAAATAAATGATGGCTATTATGGGTTGATAAAACTGAAGGAAATTATATATCTACAGGTACTACAAAGTTCTTCACCCTCTGCTTCTTTTTAAACTATTTTTCCTCAAACTGATCTCGAATTACAACCCCTAAATGATTCATGTATGTGCTAAGGCTGTTGGCCATATCTTTGTGATCGGTGGCACATTTTCCACTTCAGTGTAAGCTCTATCAGCCTGTCAGGGGAAAGACTTCCTCTGTCTCCATGCAAAGATAAAGTTAGTATGCACCACTTAACACCTTACTTCAGAAAGACTGGAACTACAAAAAATAGCAACAGTACATGCAGAGAGTAGCAGTAATAAAAGGAGTAATGAGTGTATTCATAATCAGTTTCATTTAGTAATTTGTGGTATGAATATTACATATATTGGATTATATAAAATTGTCTTTGATTTTGGATGGAAACTTCCTAAAGCAACAACAGGAGGCATTTGATGAGATTCTGTTTCTGTTCCTGAGTTTGCCGCTGGCTACTGCATGATTTTAAAATGAAAGATGTGGATTTATGAACTTCCACTATAAAGAAAAAAACATATTTTATACATTTTCAGAAAATACATTATTCTCCAAAGTATTTTTTGAGTTAGATACCCACATACTGTGTTCATTTCTTTGAACTCAGCCATTGCAGCGAGTTTAAAACTAGATTATAAATCATTAACTTTCACATCAAGCAGCTGATGCTTAAGATTTCGGAGCATTGGGAAGATTCTTACTTGCCTAAGGATGTCATCATTTAAGACAACTCTTAGAAGGCAGAGAACCATACCATGGGGAAGAGATTCATAAAAACTTAACTCACAAGTCCAGGCATCACTGCAGAATTCAGCTTTTAACCCTTTACTGAAAAAGATATGGATATTTCCAGCTGTTGACCTAAGTGATAGAAATTTTCAGTGCATGATTCATTGCACTTTAACTTTTTATAATGTTCCTTTTACAGGAAATACGGTTCTTTGGCCCGAAAAAGGCCAGGGATAGGGGAGGAAAAAGAGCACCAGATCCTCTAATTATGCTTTTGATAATTAGACTGATGACTTACTTTTCCCTAGAAGAATATTCGTTGCATTTAACTTTGAATATGAGTTGTTGCATTAAAATGTACTGCACTTCTTAGGGGAAGAACAATAAATGCAAAATCTAATAATATTTATGTTTCTGTGTGTTATGAATCAGCAAGTCCTCAGGAAGAGTGCTATCTCTAACAGAACCAGTAAAGCTAATGAGAAATGCAATAGCTGTAATTAATACGTTGTAATTAATTCTGTCCAATTCCTTTTCATATTGAGATTACAAATTTGAGTGAACATTTTGTACACATATTTTTCTTTGTTTGCATAGTAAAAGGAAAAACAGTTACAAAGAACTTTGTAGGACTCCCTGAAAACCAGCGCAAAAGAATGTGAGGCTGATAGAAAACCCTGGCAATTTAATGCAAACTCTAGGCCCTGTGTACTGAGCTGCGGAGTTCTACAGCTCAGCCTTTTCAGATGTTCACTGTGATCATCCCATAAATTAAGGGTTGATTGATCTGAACGACGTGGGGCTACGCAACCTATTGGTAAGTGAATATTGTGCTTGTGCCCTCTCTACTTGACAAACTAAAAAGCCTAGTTCAGTAAATTAAGCAAAGTATCACTCTCAGCGTCACTGATACTGGTTTAACCAAGCGCTTACTTATCCCTTTTGTTAGACTCTATACACGCTCCTATTGTGAAGAAAAACAAGTTTGCTTTCTGGCCTTTTTTCTTCCTTTGGTGTCATTTGGGTGCAAAAAGGTTATTCAGATCAAAACTCTGTGCATGAAGCTGTTGGAATCTAAACTAGTAACTTCTGATAATGTCTAAGTACACATACTGTGAGATAGTTGAAGCTAGTCATGGGAGACTAAAGTTTTCAATACAAATGCAGCACAGAATCCTCAATAGCACATCAGGAATAAGGGATAGCAGAGAGAACTACATTCTATAGGAGAGGAAATAATGATTAAGGTGACTGTTCTGCTAATAAATAATAAATCAACAAGAGAGTTCACTGCTAATAATACTATTAAGGAGCAGAAAGACTCTGCAAAGTAAGGATTTCACATAAAGTGAACAATTTATCACAACTCTGAAGATTTTTGCTCTAGTTGATCAAAGAGAATTTTATGATCAAAGGTGCTTTTTTAGAGATGTAAAGGAACAGTGAGAAAATAACCTTTATTGAGTGAGCATAAACTCAATATGTAATTCATGACCTCTAAAAGCATAAAATCCTGTATCATGGACAAAAAAAATCAGTCTGTATCTACCTTAGCACATACTAAAGGGGAAAAAAAGCTCTTTTTTTCTTCTGTAAGAAGAAAATGAATGGGACAGCCTTGGGAGAGATGTATAAGGAAATATCTTTAACATGACTAATAGAATGTGCAGGAAAGAAGAAAAGAGAAGGTTTGGGCTTTGTTTGGTTTTCTTCTTCCATATTTGAGGATCCTTCACTATTGGAAGGAGGATGAATCTGTATAAGACGATCTGGTAGGACCCCCCCTTTCCATTATCATAGGTTAATAAGAACAAAGAGTGCTGTTGCGATTGTAGAGAAATCACCAAATAAGTTAAGAATTACCTGGCTTCTCACTCATGATGGTTCAAAGCTTGGCTGAGGATTCTTGGTTCAGCACTGTGTAAAGAATTGCACTCTTCGACACCTGTGATGCAAGAAACCTCAAAATTACTGAAATGGTCTCAAACATTATGATTTAGGATTTCGTTTACACTTACTCTAAAACAAATCACTATTGAACAAGCAAAATAAATATCAGCTACTTTACTGGTAAAATGCACCTACAAAGAAGTCATGGACCAACAAGGATTTCTTTTGAAAGAAATGAGAATGCGTCTGTTGTGGTTACATCAGCTAGTGCTGATAGCAAGGTACAGGTTACATTTATTTTGTCATCTAGTTATAATTCTGTACAGACAAGACTAGATTTAAACCTGCTGTACATATTAAAAGAAGCTGTGTTCGCCCATTGCTGAATTCCCCAGTTCCTGTCTGGCCTTTGTTCCTTTTACTGTAGGGTTATTCACACCCTGCTGTTGTCAGAGGGATCCAACCCTGCTGTTTTCTGTCCCTGTACACACTCTGCTTCCGGAAAGAACTCTTCACACCCGGGGTCTTGGCAGGTGGCAGGTGTTTGACTGGGCAAATCTCGACACACTTATTCCTCCTGCAGCCTTTATTCTGCTCCAGTAGTAGAATTAAATTAAAAAACAAACAGAAAACCATCCCCTTCCTCCTGCTGAAGCCACTTATTTGGCATTCATCACATGGCCAATACTATTCCATCATTGTTTTCTTAGGTGTCTTCATATAATTTATTTTTCTTAATGAGGTTTTGATGACTTAGCTCCAAGTCAGAGCTAGTATGAATAACAAAAGTTATTTTCTCAGCATACATACGGGCAGAACCTCTAACTGTTCACATCCTTATATTGATTTAATTAATTTACACTTATAAACCTACTCTGTGAAACATCATCTTACTGTGAGAAATGTTTCTTTGTTAATTTTCTACAAGTAAATTTTGAGAATAGTTGATCCTGTTAAAAAATTCAAAATAAGAACTTAGGAATTTTGCGTGGCTGCTGAAAAAAAGGTATATAAAATGTAAAATTTTATTTTCAAGTATATTGTTATAATTAGTTGAATATAATGTTTAAGATCATAGGCTGTCTTGAGAGAAGGATTTTAGGGATTTCAGTGTTTTAATGATTTAATATCTTACCAGCTAAAAGGTCAACATCACAAATTATCTAACAAAGAAACAATGCACATTCTGATCTGTGGAAGGTCCTTAGGTGTCAAAAATGTAATTGCAAAGGGGGTTTTGGATCATGGAAAGAAAAGCATTCTTCTACTCATTATCAGTGTGTGGAAACATACAGCACCCATCTCCTGGACAACTGATCTGAGGGAAGAGAACAGGTGAAAGACTTGAGTCATTAGCAGTGCTTGGCTGAGAAGTCTAACACCTCAGATCTCACCTGTTTTCATGTAGATAAAGAGTGTATATATTAAAAAACCTGAAATGAGGATTCATTTCTTTCTTTATGGAAAGGTGTTCTCTTTTCTCTTTGTCTTTGTTTTGTTATCTGTGGTATAAAAGTCTTTAGTAGTCCATAAAAAAGCAACAGTTTGCTAACAAAATAGACAGTAATATTCTATGTTAAAAATAATGTTACTCCAAAGCAGTTATTCTGAAATGTCTTAAAATCATCTCTATATTATAAAAGAATGGGAAAATAAAAATGAAGTACAATAACTTGCCGTTAAAGTAAAATTGCCTGAAGATATAAAGAGAGTCATTTTGTGTGTTTGCTCCTCAGTCTATTTTCTCATTTCATATACTAGATAAAATAAGTGAATACATAATCCTGGAAGAAGGAACCATAACTCAGAACTCTCCGTCTCCACATTAGGGCTCTAATCACCCTCCTACAGAGTCATGCCCTTTGTTCTCCTTCCTCTCTTTCCAGCCCAGTAATTTTATAATTTTTTGTTCCATTTTAGCACCGCTTCACTAAGAGGGTGAAGACTGCTTCTATACTTCTGTGGAGACCTTCTTTCCTTCTCTGTAAAATGCTGTGAGCCTGGTAAGTAGAGCTGATGACTCAAGAGAGAAGACCGAGTCATTAGATGTTCCTGGACCTTTAACAATTGAAATATCTTGTTGTCTAACCATTAACATCCTGTAAAAATCCCCCTGGATTCACTGCAAAACAAAGCAGCTGGAGTTCCATTTCGTGAGGAACCTTTTCCAGTTTGTGTGTCCAGAGTGTTACGAATGTAGCCTACTGTACCAGGAAAGAGAATCTCTTTTCCAGATTCCAGTCTGAAGAACCTAGGCCTTTTATGTGTTCTTCAGGCCATTTTAGTTCAACAGTGAGATTTTAAAACATTGAATAGCTGCTAACTAGGGATCATTCAAGTTACATGACTAGCTTCTTAAGCTTTGGTTCTTTCTGTGTCCAGCTAGGCCTGGGTTATCCCAATCAGAAACAGTCTACAACTTAGACATGATGCTGAATGCAAGTCCCGTTCTGGGTCCTAGCTGTATCTCTTTTTTGCTTAATGCACAAACAACAGGCTCAGTACCAAGTCATCAAGTCACTTTCAAGAGAGGCTGTTATATTTTAATGAAGAGCAAGGAGAAACTCTTCACACTGCTAATCAAAGTCTCACCTGAAAGCACCTGGTCCCAAATAAATCTGGCACCTGCCTGTGTGAAAAAATCTTTCCCTGTTGCCCTCTGACTCTCAGTGGAGTAGTACTGAAAAGTCCTCAAAAGGGTCTTAGGTGAGACGAGGCAAATGTCAGATTCTGCTTGGAGGCATTGCTCTTAATTGTCACTTCTCAGCCCAGGCCAATACTTCATTATATAAGTACCTCAAATTTGTTCAGATTCCAAGTGAAATAGGTTAGCTTAAGCTCAAGCTCCAAACAAGTAGGAAAAACACTTGACAGCTGGCATGCATCACAGTGATGATGAGGCAACTTAGAGCTTTGTTTCTGCAAGACTCATCACAGACCTTAAAGACCTGAACTATAATCTGCTTGACTCCACTAAGTGAATGTCTAATCTCTGGCAACATTACTGAGAAAGGAAAATATGAGCAGTTTGAAGACTGACATGGAACAACCATGCACATCAGGAGTGTGCACTAAGGACCTCCATTGCAAAATGCATTTGTTCAATGTCCTTCTGTCCTATACATGTAAACAGGATGTCAGTCCGAGATCTCTGTTGATTGTCAGTTTTTATTTAATATTTTGATTTTGTAATCTCCAGAACACGGTGTGTAAATTCCTGGTTTTCATCATGTGCTGGAATAAGTTAGTAATGTGCAAGGCTTACCAAGGAACCCTATGGAGCAAGATTTTTTTCCACTTTTGCTATTTACATTTTAGTTTTAAGGAGGACACAAAAGACCGGACTTCACTACTGTGGTTGTTCTGGCCAGGACAGGGTTAATTCTCCTCTCCATCCCACCACAGAGAGGGCAAGGGGAAAGTGGGCCGAGCAAGTGGCACACAGTCTGGGGTGTTTAAGTGAGAACACTAAATTGGGGAATACAGTTCCTAAAAAACAACAACTACTGAATTTGAATCTACTGAAAAAATGAGCTGGAACTGTTCTTGAAAGCGCTTGTTAAGTGCACATTAAAATGCAGTCGTTTTAAGTTCGGAGGAAAAAAAATGCCTGCAAATTGATCAGACATAAGGATCTCCAATGGAAGCTGGGAGAGAAAAGGTCAGCTAAGAAATCTAATAAAGAAGAAACTTGTGATTTTGTTGTCTCTCCTGTTTCCACGGTTTTTGTTCTCTGACACTCAGTTTCATCTTAAAGGTGTAAATGATGCAAGTTTGTAGTAGATCTGGGTTTGCTTATATTTATACTGAAATTTATCTCAGGGTATCAACTCCTTGCATTCTCAATGTAAATATGTTTACAAAACCACCTATGAAGCTGAATATTTGTATATATCCAAAACTTCTGAAGATTTACAGTCTGACATTCATTGTCTTTGTTCCAGAAGAAAAAAATATGAAGAATTTACAAGAATATGATTGTAAATGGAAAGTGATGGCTTTAATAAGACTTAAGGATGAGAAAGAAGGCTGAAGGTTTTAAACAAATTTGAACTTATTACTGAAATGTCTACGTGAATATATTACTGAAATGCCTATTCAAACCATCAGTTTGTTCTCAGAGATATTTTCAAACTGTATTTAGTAATAACAGACTTGGAATAGCAACAGTAATGTAGAAGCTGTATAGGAAAAAATAATATAAAAAGAACCAAAAATCATTGGCCAATATGGTAGCTCAGAAGAGAAAGCCTGCCTGCTTAAAATTTAAAATATGCAACTGTGACAGTATTGGGAAGAACACATTTCCATTAAGCTCAAGGCTCAATATTAACATGCAGAGAAGCTGAGGATGCCTTTTCAAAGCATAAGGATTTATGAAGTAGATGGAAATGACTCCAGATCAGTTGGTTAGAGCAGGGTGTTAATAATGCTAAGGTCACAGGTTCAATCCCTCTATGGGCCATTCACTGAAGGTTTGGACCGAATGATCCTTGTGGGTCCTTTCCAACTCAGAATATTCTGTCATTCTGTGACTCACAAGGGGTCAAATCCTGCAAATGCTTCAGCTCAATAAAATTACAGGGGAAGTGAAATTACTCAAGGAAGTATTAGAGGACTGAGCCTACAAAGTGCGTAGGCAAAGGACAGATGGGAATCCAGGAGCTGTGGAAATTTACCTCTCCCCTGCCCCAAAATAATTTTCTTTTGACTGTGAGAAAGCAAGACAGAAATCGATCACTGGGTTAAGCATCTGCAGAGGCTGGTTATTGACCACTTAATTAATCTATAGCTTTGAACTGAGCACCACTTCTGTGTTGATACTACTAAATTTAGTAGCACAGAAAAGGTTGATGATTAACTTTTAAGATTTCTTTTATAAAATTGTGACTTTTCTTTTCACTCCTAGGTGCGGGATTTCAGATGAGATAAAAACTGTTATTTGGTCAGACAAAAATGTTCTCACTGGTGTGTTTCTGCTACGCCCCCCCCCCCATTTTTTTTTTCTTTTCTTTCTTTAAGGAAGAGTAAGATTTTAAGAAATCCATTGGAAATTAAGGCATTGATTTTCAAAAATATAGAAGCATTGACTTTTTATCTGAAGATACTGGTTCATTTGCCTCTGAAGTCTCTTTCTATAGGAGCCTGCATCATAGACATAGGAGGGATTTCTCAGGTTATCACAAATTTATAGGTTAGCCTTTGTAGATTCACACCATCAGTTAAAAACATTTAATTCTAATTCCCATAATCTTCTAAAATTTCCTTATGTATGGATACTTTGTGGGTAAAAGGGGGTACAAGTCCTCAAAATATCACATTTTTCTGACTTCAAAGCATTTAATTGAGATTATACCTATATAATGTAGGTGGAAAACATCTGAGGTAAACATGTTAGCTCTGGCATAATGTTTTTTTGGCACACCTTCACAGAGATTGAGACTTTAGTTCTTGCTGTGATGCTATGCTGTCTCCATGTACATATGCTATATGTCTCGTGTGCTGATGCTATAGATTGAAGGGGAAGATACAAAGTCTCTGTGCCAACCTCATTATTCAATCTAGCAAAACCCTTCCAGCAGTGTTACCACATTATGATGGACCTTTCAAAACTTTCCCAGCTGAGGGAAATGCAATTTTTGTAAATAATAAAATAAACTCAAACTTTATGAGAAAAATCTCACAGAACTGACCTTTAAATGTTCTAAACACCAGTAGTTCTATGGCATTACAATTTATTTAACCTTTGAGAGAGTGTTCATTTAAGTCACTCCAGCTATATTGCTTTTTAACTGTAAGAAAAGGAATTTAACTGTAAGAAAGGAACCACAAAAGGTGGTTTTGATCTTACTGGATAACAAACTTCACTGCATTTTATATTTTTAGTCTTTTGTTTACAGGACAAGTCATTTGGCATGCATGTCTCAAACTCTCTTTGATTTTTATTTAAAATACTATTTTCAAGACTACATAAAAATATTTGCTATGCGTTTTTCCTCCTTCATAGCATTGCCCTCTAAGATTTCTAATCTAACGATGCAGTGCTTAATGAGACCAAGCAACTCTGCTATCAGCTCAGGCCTTATTTTATCTCTTTAATATAAGATTAACCATAAATTTCAATCGTAACAGCGTTGCATATCAGAATATTAAAGTAATAAATACTAATAGTCATAAGAATAGAGGACCTTTGAGTCAATCTGCTGTATCCTTTTTGTTCTTGAAAAGGGTCTGTTCTAATCTCCATTTCAAGAGCAGTGTTTAAAAGGTCTTATTTCATGCACAGAATTGAACTATTCTTTTGTTGTATCTGAGACAGGTTCCTCCTGAAAAGCCAAGTGGTGTTTATTTGCTAGAAGGAGAGCTTTTGGCCTGAAAAAAAAAAAAAAAAAAAAATTGGGAATGAGGGGACAATGGTGCTCTTTTGCTTTGGATGTATTATCCTTTTCTTCTGAACAGTAACACCTGGACTTCAGTTTTGAGCATATCATCCCTCTGGATATTTAGAAAAAATAGAGTGTTATTCCACTTATAGTTCAGGCTTTAAAATGGAGGACAAAAAATGACCGTTTTCATGAATGCAAGAACGAGTTCAGGATGCCGTTATAGGTGCTGTGTTCGTGCACAAGAGTCGTCCATCTTCTTTGGAGTCCTCCACAGGAGGGATTTAAAGCATTTTTGGGAGCATCGATCCGTAGATCTACATCTTCAGCAAGATTTTGAAACTGAGACATACTGTCACCTTTCATGGTACAGGTCATTGAGAGCCACATAAATTTGAGTCAGAAGCATTTAATAGTAAAAGTTAGATCTGTCATTAATGATGAGAAATCTCAAGGTAAATGTTGAAGTGGTCTTCTGTCATTCACGTGAATGGTTGGCCCTGAAAGCCATGACATACAGAGCTGCTTGACTACCTGATCCCGTCCCTCAGCTATTTTTTCAGTCTGTGTGAATGGCCTATTGTTTGACAAAATCCACTGAAATCACCAGAAGCCAGTTAGGTCAACTTCAGCGTTTCTGTAAATCCATCTTTTCGTGAGCAGAGAGATGTACGTGTCCAAAACTGTCTTTGTCGTCTTTGAGTAGCCAAACAGCCACATAATTTCTTTTCAAATATAGAAGTCTCTATGAATACCTTGCTACTTTAAATTCTGTCAAATATTACATACTTTCCATAAGAATATTGCCTAAGTTGAACGCATTTAATGAAAATATTAATGCATATTTAAGGAACAGGGTTTACAGCACACTTTTAGATTTTAACTTCATCCAATATATCTGAAATGACTCTGAAACTTTTGACTTTTATCAATGTTACACATTCCAACCATCAGTTATGTACCATAATCACCAGAATATAGTGTTCACCAGACAGAATTATATTAGATGAGAAGGATAATACAACTTTAATTTAGTTTAATTGGTTAATAATATGCCTGCATGATTAACTTTTGAGTATGTACAAGTCATATTTCTGAACAAAAAATATGTTCTACTAGGTATTTTCACTCTGTCAACTATTTGATTTTTTTAAATTCAATTTCTTTTAACTTTTGTTTTCATCATTAAAAAAAAAAAAACAGTAAATAATCTCAGATCCCTACCTACAGTGTAATTCTGATATGGCAAGTGAATTTATAATCACAAAACAGTTAAAAATATGTTTTCTTGCTTTGTTAGAGTTTATGACAATGTGATAACAATTACCTCATTGCTATCCTTTTCAGCTAAGTTTCTCATAAAATCCAAGCATAAGTTTTGTACTTGGATGAATGCTTACAGCTATTTCACAACATGATTCAGCAATGTTTTATATTCTATATTTTATAGAAAGAACATAGATGAAGTCTGTCTATCTATACTATGAAGGCTTTCTGTATACTGTGAGATATGAAAGCCTGTGAAGGGAGAAGGATACTGTTCTTTCTCTGAAAATAACAACAAAAGTGCTTAACAAACTTCTACATGTGCCAGTTGAAAGATGGAGAATGTACATTAGTACAGAAACCTTTATAAATGTGAATTGTAGTATTCTTGAGAGAAACAAGAACAGAGAGACCTGATAACTTTGCCTCAGCTGTGACATAAAAAGGGTTCACAGATAACTCTGTGGAATTGGTTTGAAAGTGCCTCCTGCCCTATCCAAATTCATTTAGGTAGCCGATTTTGGACAACAGCATGAGATGGACAGACTGCTGCAGTGCTTCTTTATTTTTCCTCTGAGCATCTCCTCAGTGTGGATACCCAGACATAGCTAAATTTCAGTGTATGCATTGCTGCTTTCTCCTGTACATTTTCCACTTATAGTCTGGTGACGCTGGGGTGGCCCTTGCCCTGGCTCACTGCGTCCCGCTGCAGGCGTCCCAGAGGCCTGTGGCAGCGTCTGGGATCAAGCAGTGTCCTTGCTGGAAAGGCAGGCAAGCACCCGATCTCTAATAGCGTCC
>VYZQ01000298.1:0-12798 GCA_013400655.1 Mystacornis crossleyi
GGAAGAGGTGTCAACCCGTGACAGACTGTCTTCAGTTTTATAAGGTACTCACACTCACCTTCCTTACAGACAAGTGTTAAAATTAAAATGACTAACTAAACATTTGCACGTTCTTAAAAAAAAAAAAAATAGGACCATCCTCTTTAGTAATAATTTTGCTGTCAAGGAAAGAAAAGGCAGTGGTCCTTTTCTGAACAGTACTGTAACAATACATGGCACTTACATGCTTTCTTCTGTAGGAAAAAAACTCACCTTGTACTACTTATAAAGGAAGTAATTTCATAATGCAGTAGGCATAAATAAGTGAAGGAGCTGCTCAGCATCACAATAGTTTCTTTCTGTTGCTAATTCTACGTGCTGATTTGATGTGTATATTCAAGGCACTCAAAAATTATGGCAACAAGCTGATGGTGGATTTATATTCTTGTTATCATCAGCAGTGATATTCTTAGGTGGCATCGGTTTTGAGGGACTATTGTAGAATGTCTTTCTGAACTTTTAATTTTTATCATATATCTTACAGATAACCTAAAAAGGAAGTGTCCTGCTAGTTAGTGTAGCTATCACCTCAAATACTCTTGAATGTGTCCTTCTGGATGCTAGTAGGAAAATGTTTTTACCTTCTTACACAGTGACATATTTGTCTCTGCTGATATCTTTCATCAACACATTTCACAGATATTCCAACATATATCGCAGATGTAAGATATTAGGTGGAATCCCCTCTGTTTATCTCCTTTATTCCCGGAAGTTTTCATGTGCTGGGCTGAGGGTACAGCCAAAAAAAGGGACCACTTCTCTCTTCCCTTCCATCTGCCTGCCCCTAAAGGATGGATCGTCCTCCCCAAAAAATCAAAGGGTCAGTGGTGAGATGTGTTCAGTTTTTCTGCCTCACATGCTTGGAGGATCTGTTATTAAGTCTGTTCTCTTTTGTGAATCTCATGTCTACACTGGCTTAATCTTCATCCCTTGAGAGCCTGTGTGCCCACCTGGGTCTGTGGCTTGCTTCAGGTGGCAGGTAGCCACTCTCTTCTTGCTAACTGCAACCTTCATTTCAGATTACAATGACAACAGACTTGAGGGCCACACCAATGTCTTTCTGGTCTTTTCCCTTTCATTCTGTGGCCTGTTCCCGTCCCTTTTCTGCCTTCATATTTTGCCTTTGTCCTGCTTCCTATTGCTGTTACTATGATGCCACTGGCCTTGTTGCCCTCCCTTTACACATATCCTCTGGGACCCATTGCTCCCTTTCCATATTCATTTTAGTTTTTATTCCTCCAGTCCCAAAGCCTTATTACTTCACTCCTTTACAACCCACAGTTACCAGGCCTCTTGCTTTATAACTCTCCAGTCTTTTCATCTGTTTCACCTGGAACCACATGCTCCGTCTCTGGCCAGCTCTCTTCATCTTCTGTCAGTACGTTTCTTTGGCTTTTCACATCAAATTCTAATTTCACATATTATCCACGTTCCGTGCTTAATCACTTCTGCCTGCTTTTTTTCTTTTGCATTTTATCTCCTGCACCAGTCAGTCTCTGGACTCTGCATATTCCACTGCACCCTCCTCTGTCTCTCTCCTAGTCAGGTTTCCCATCAGTCCATATCTTCCATCTGCTCTTTACCTCCAGAGTTTCTTCTAAGCCTCCCTGTAAACACACAATTCATCAAGCAAATCAAAAAACAATTTTCTGCTCTCTTCTTCAGATACAGAAACTTAAAAAAAAAAAAAAAAAAGAAAAGAAAGGAAGAAAGATCTCAAAGACTGTGAAGGCCTAACAAAACAAACAAATGATTTTTCTATTTGTCATCATTTCCCATCCAAGTATCTCCTAGGATCTATATAGATTGCCTGATACATGACTCTGTAAGGACTTCACCTGGAAATAATGTCTAGCAGGACCTTCCTCACCCTCCACAGGATTTTAAATTCTTTGAGATATGGATGTTGTCTTTGACTTGCCTATAAAATAGAACGCACAGTTGTGTTACATAGCGAATGTGGTGCCTTATGATGTCTTAGTAATTGTGGCATTGGTGTGATTATGATTATTGATGTAATCTCAAGCAATTAGCATCCATTTTAATAAAGGATTGCCTTCCTCTGAATTGGGAATAATAGCTAATATTTTACCTTCCTTTTTTCTTAGCTTTTTTAGCATGTTTTAGCTTTAAGTTGTGAAAATGCATTCTAATCTTCACTCCATCAGATATTCATGCTACCTGAAACAGGCTACCTGTTTCTGTTCATTATAGAGAAACAGTTGGGAGCTGGCGGGTAAATAAAGGAACTGAAGGGTTCATACAAGGATATGAGTTTTCTGAAACATCTTTAGAACCTATCATTTTTTCAGTCACTTTAAAAACAAACAATCAAACAATAAAACCTGGTTTCTTTGTGCTTTTTGTGCAGAATGACGAGGGCATCTTGTGTCACTTTATGTAGCATCACATGCTGAGCTGTTTGCTATCCTTGGATAACCTGAAGCAACAAGATGCTCTTAGAAACAGAATTGCAGATGGTATTTCATCTCTAATGTGTCAGTAGTCCTCCAATAACCACAAAAAGGCTTGAAACCTTTTTGTTCTGGTTACTGAGTACATTTTAAATGGATAAATTCAGCAGAAGGGTGATGTTTTAAAATACTTTTTTGCCTATCTTTTGTGTCCCCCACAACTTTGCCATCAAAATTTACAGCTGCAGAAATCAGTTGCCCTTGGATGTTATAATGTGAAATGAAGAGTGTACAGAGACATTTTGGAGGTAGTTCTTTTGACAGTAATGCATATGCATGAAAAATTATCTTCACTCAGCCTCCATCTCCAGTGCTACATATAACATCTCTTTTAATCGACACAGACACAGTTCATGTATCTATGCTGTCACAGCTATTCTGAGAGTGAGGCCGTACTGCTCAGGATGCCGTGAATCTGTTTTAGTGCCCTTTCAGTGACCTCTGATGCTGCCTGATGTTTAGATGCACTAATGCATCTAGCTTGTAGTATTCTTGACCCATCACTCCTCTGCTCAAAGTGTCCTTGATAACAGCTGCTACTTGCTGCTGGTATAACGAGGTGGCTCCAGATTACATCAATGTTCATGCTTGCATGCAGAAAGGGGGAAAGGAATGATCCATAAATTTCTCATTAAAACAAACTGAAGTTATGAGAGGAGCCTTTTTTGGATGACAGAGACAGAAAGATTGCACTGGATCTGCCATACTCTTGCCAGTGGGTTTCACTTCAATCACTTGAAGTCACTAGCGAGAGATAATTCAGCTATCTAAGACTGTCAGAAGATGTATTTGAATTAATTAAACCAAACATTTTTAGGTAATTGTACCTTGTCACCACATTAGAAATAAGCAACAGCAAGATACGTTCCAGATGTGTATAGTAAATATATATTGTGCTATTTGGAGTAATAGAAGTTAGTTTTCAAAATACAGAAAATAACATGAAACATGCAAGTAATCTTTCCTTTGGAGTCATTACAACCAAAAAAGGAATTCACAAGCTTTTTCAAAATTGTCTGTATTAATGGCTTCTTGAGAAACTGTAGTAATTTACTGGGGTTTTCTAATATTTGAAGCAATTGTTACATGTTGACTACTGTTGCATGTTAATTGTTGCATCAAAATTTCAAATCCCAAACAGTACTCAGCATAATTATTACAGAAGTATTATTTTCATCGGTATTTTATTTGCCATGTATGATGTACATATGTACATAGATGTTAGCAGTTCCTCCTCTTTGATATGCACGTTTCAGGATGTGCCCAGCCTCCCCTCTCCCACAGGAGTGGAACAGTCTGCAGCTGCATCTGTATGACTGAATTCAGTTCTTTCAGCTGGTTTTTGTCTAATCTTATTACACCTCCCTAGTCAGAAACCTCCCTGGTTAGACAGTGCAGTACCTTCCATTTGCAAAAGACCACACTGAAGGGCCCACCCCTAATTTGTTGTCTCATTTAGCCTGAAGGGAAAGTCCTCTCAACTGGTGAGCAGAAGCAATGCTGTTTCTCTTCAGAGAAACAACTCAAGGGTGCTGTGGCACATACTGTAGGCTTAATCTAAGACATGCTTTGCTAAAACCCTCAAGTTATACTCAACATATGTCAGAGGATCATTATTTAACTCTTTAAATCAAACCAGATATCCAGTTGGAGGTGGATCTATTATGATCTGGCAACATTTCTATGAGTGCTCAATTTTAACAAGTGTAAAAAGGAGTTAAAAATTAGACTAAATCTACAGTAATGTGCTTCAGTGGTCTCATGTGGCCTTCTTGGTTGTCTTTTATTACTGTCCTGCTATTAAAATAACCTCTGATTCAGATGATTTCTAGTGGTATTCACCTTCTCTCATGACTGTTCTAAACCAACTCAGCCAGAAATGACATAGGGACACATAAAACTACTTCTGTAAAACAAATTTTTCAAAAAAAACACCCAACACCATTGTCTTTGATACAAACTGGTTTATCCCAAGTGTCAGGTATTTAAAAGATTTGGAAGCAAAGATCTGCAAGGTCTTAACAGTTATTTTTATGTTATACAGGCTGAAAAACATTCTGCTTTGGGCTTCAGCTTCACTTTGAAACTGCGTTAACACCCATCATCTGTTCTTCATATCTGCTTTGTCCTGTGCTTCCGCTCATCTCCTAGTCCTGTATTTGATTGTTGTGTAGTAGTTTGTTGTACGGGAAAATAGTACAGGTAACTCAGATCCTTACTTGTCCTTCCTGCAGCACTCCCACGAGGCTTACAAGTACCCATTGCAATGGAAGATGAGCACACGGATGTGGCAACCTGCTCATATTTTAAAACAGAAAACCACTGTGATAGCTAACCTTCCATAGAGGGGCTTGCATAAAAACAGATACATACTGAAAGGACAGTTGTTAAAAATAAACAAGCAGACCCAATAGAAAGGTCTATTTGCCTGAGATCTTAACTATACTTTTAATAAGCAACAGCATAAACAACCCTGATTTTGCAATTATGTGATACCACTCAGACCCAAAAACTAATTTATGAGATACATGTTACTCATGTAGGAAGATGGTTTGAGAATATGAGATGAGTGTGGGATTACTGTACTTTAAAATAGATCTATCTGGTTCATAATAGATGTTGCTGTAAGGCCTGGGGTATGCTAATCTGTGTTTGAATTTAAGCAGGACTGGATTATAAGAATTAAATCTGCATCTGTGGTGGACTTCAACTTGCAGAAAATTCAGGTGGTCTGGACTCAATTAATTTAACTCAACTTTCTTAAAATGAAAAATCTATTTACTCTTAGCAATACATAAGTAATATAAAATACAAAATAGACTGAGTTAATGAATCCCTGACAACCACATCTTGCAATGTTTTCATCCCAAGAGGAACCAACTTTTATTTCTTCCATTTTTAATGGAAATTCAGTTTGTTATTGAACAATGTTTATTGAAATAAGTAAGCTACAAGTGTTACAATGTTTATGTTACAGTGTTTATTTTTTTTTATTAACAGTGATTTTACACTCCCAAATATTTCTTTGTAAATGCTGGCTTAGTATTTGAAGCTAGCATACTTAACTAAATATTTAAAGAAATAAAGGTAAAATATCAAATGTTCATACATGTAGCCTTTCATCAGGCAGCAAGATTCAAAACTGTGATGAACTCAACATTATTTCTTTCTCCCAAGTGTCACAAATTCCATCCAGAATGTTAAGGAAAAACGCACACGGAGACTTTTTTTTTCTTTTTTATTTCCTTTTTTTTAAACTTTTGGTGTAAAAATTCTATTTGATATCAGGGCTTTTGCTATTCAGTTTGCTTCCAATTTTGAAGGAAAAAACAAAAAGGAGTGGAAAAAGATGAACGATGCCCCTTTTGGGGAGTAATGTATCCATCCTGTTATATGCTTTGTTTCCTGCATAAGATCATGATTATTATTCCATCTTTCCTCTGAAGACATATCTAAAGTCTTAGTAATGTAACTTGCTGAGAGGTTATTAGCAGTGTGTGTAGACTGTGTGTTGTTTTGCAGGTGTCTGTGTTTATTATGAAAAACTGAAATTTAGAAATCACAGTCAGTACTTTGTCGGTCTCAGCTTTCAGCTCGGCCTCTGAGTAACCTGATGCTCCAAACCCCACAGCTGTTGTCTGCCACAGTATGAAACCTCAGCCAGGGGCCAGGCTCTGCTCTCATTTTCTACAGTGCAATTTCACTATGCCAATGGAGTTACTGAAATTCTAGGGTACATGAAAGTGTATTTTGGCACCAAGAGTCTCTGTGCAGTCAAAGGAGGATGGTATGTTTTTACTGATTAGCAGAGCTGCATTGATGCTGCTGAGAATGGGGAGCCGTAGGAGGGAGCGGGCACGGAGCTATCCAGTGGATTCCAACTGTGGCACAAATTAACCTTTGGTTAACGTCAACACAACTCTGGGTGCAAGAGGATTTTTCCAGTTTTCCCACAGGAACGCAAAGAACAGCCTGTAGGAAATGACAAAATGTTTTGCTGGATGTGTCTACAGACAGAAAATCTTGCGGCTAATTTTTGTTTCAAGCCCTGGATGAAAGAGTAAGTAGGTCAGAGACACAGAGGAGTAGCTCAGGCAGAACACAAGACTCAGCTAAGTGACCACTTCTGTTGTGTGTTACCACCAGTTGGCAGAAAACATACTTAAAATAATGTTTTTCTTTATAGAAACACTAGCTTAATTATATACTGCCTATACTTGATGTTAGCTGACCCTTTCCCTTCTGAGTATTGGTGGTTACCAGGATTTCCACTTCTATGAGTGAATTTAAATAAATTTGGATTTGGAAAATATTTGCTTTTTATTTTCCTTGGTCTTTGCAAATGTAGAAAGTCTACCTGTCCTTCAGTTCACTGTGCAGCATAGAGGGAGAACAAACCAGTTGCAGGGGTGTCACAGTGAGACAGAACCAGGACCAGGGAATCTCTTGCCTCTGGATTCAAACGAATTTGGAGTAGTTGGGCAATTTCCAAACCATACAAGTTTTTGGGTTGAAGGTGATTTAAAAATATATATTTTAAAAATGGCCCAATCCTATTTTATTTCTTTATAATGCATCAAAAAACCTGAGAAGACTTTTTGAACTATAATTTCAGCACATTCATTAACTTTGCAATATCAGTAATATCAAGTTTGATCATCTCTACATCCATTATGTAACATTTTGGTGATTTACACTGAGTTTGCTGCTAATCGTGATACTTTAGCAAGATAGCTTTTCTTCAAAATGGATGCTAAAAATCATATTTGCATTGGGTGGGGTTTTTTTCCAGTTCTCTTGCAGACTACAAAAATACAGAATACTGAAATTTGCCTGGTTTTGAAGGAGTGTGTAATGTTTAAAATATTTATACTGCCTAAATAAGACTGTTCAGGTGGAAATACCTGTATTGTGGCTTCGTGGGGTGATGTTCTTAAATATCATGAAGCAAAATAGTTTTTTTATTCTCATTTTTTTTCTTTCTCTGTTTTTGGGACGGGAGTGGTATTCAGGTACATTGAGTGGTCTTCCACTAAACACTTGTGTATAAGAGGCAAAACTACAGTAAGGGTCTTATTTTAAGGTAGATGAAACTTGTGAAAATGGAGTATAGGATCCCTCCGTTAACCTCCCCAGGACTGCTTAGAAGAAACTGAAACACCACTAGCCTGGTCATGTCTGGCATGTACCTTCCACAGCTTCCAGCAGGGAGTCCAACTCTGAGAAATATTAAGCAGGGATGAAAAAACATTGGGTTCAAGCAAACACAAATCTTTGTTTGACATAAATGTAATTGATTCGTGGGGCTGTAACACAGACAGCAGAAATTTGCCAGCATTCCCTGTTACTGGTGTACTCATCAATCAACATCACATTGTGCTCAGTGTTGTAGAGTGCCAGAAAAGCTCTTGACTGAAGGGCTTGTAATAGAACCTGAAGGCTAGACAAAGTAGCTGCAAAGTAAGATGTATTTAAACAAAATGAGGGAAAAGGGACTAATTACTTCTGAGCTGCATCTATATTGGACAGATTTCTAAGAAAGACATAGGGAATTTTCTAGTTTGCCGTAGTTATATGATTTTTGGTGTAACTTTGTGCACATGGCAGTGGTTCCCACATTGACATTTATGGATCACAAAGGAACAGTGAGTACGTGGTATATTGTCTATGGAAATACAATATTCTGCAATGTTTTGGAGCAAGAAATATTCATGTAAAAGTTTGATGACAAGCAGGCAGAGTGGTCCCTGATCACTGAAGAGTTATAATGACATGTTGGCCGAAAAAATTCGGAAATCTTTATGGGTCTCCATTGTTCAATGGTTTTTTAGCCCACTAATACTGAAGATTAATACACCATCTTTTGGAAAATTTTGGCTTCCATTTTTGAAAAGTGAGAGAAATATTTCTTACTCTACTAATTTGTGAACTCTGTCTAATTTTGGCAATTGACTCCATAGTTCTTAAGCGACGCACATCATATGTAGGTAGATTGTTTTAAGAAATGTGTACCATTTATAGGTTGTTCTTCAGCAATGTAAATCATATGTAGGCTGAAGTATTAATAATAAAATTGAAGCTTAGTAGCATGACTGATCTCTGAAGGAAAGAAAAAAGGATCTCAATATGGTAATATTGGATGCATAACACTCACTGTAGAGAAAACTGCATGCAGAGTCCTTTGTGTGCTGCCAGGAAGTCCTCGTGGATAGCGGAAGCTCTGCACTGGCACATAATAGCTCAATTTTAACTTTTTAAAGCAGAAAATATTATCCTCCTTCATCACTCTGTGTGTGTGTGTATTTAAGCCTGTGTATTTTAAGTGCTGTAAGATTCTTCAGACCTGTAATGACTACAATACAATTGTAGATTGCAGTGAAAATTGGAATGTATTTTTTTCAGGTAAGGTCTCAAGGTCGAAAAGAAATGAAGTCGGTGTTTCCTTGGCCTCAAATCAAAAAGTTCTTTTTGTGAATCTGGAATATGAGTAAGTTGTGAAAAAGTAAATAGTTTAGAAGTTCAGCAACTGAGAGGCCTTGAAAGACTTTTCAGAGGCATCAATCCGAGATTCAAAGGGGCAATGATTTCAAGCCAAGGAGCAGAAACAGATGAATTTCAACAGATGACCATCAACTCCACAGCTAAACTCAGAAGAAAACATTGTAGAGAAATTGAAAAGGGAGAAGAAAACTCATGCCAAACAAGGAACAATGTCACTGGTGTGGCATCTAACTTAGGAATATGAAGTGTCCATTTATTTGCAAACCTTCCTTTGAGGTGTACTAGCAAAGGAAAGGCATGGGTTACAGTCAGAGTTCAGAATTCCAAGTGGTGGAGAGAAACTGGTTTTGAAACCACAGGGAAATGATGAAACTGCAAAAGCAAAATACAGATGACTTAAAAAATACTTTGGAATAACACTCAGAGACGCAAATGAAGTAACAACTGAATTTCTACAATGAAAAGGTGACAGTGAGGCACTGTAGTTAAAGGTTCAAGGTGAGACCATTTGTCCCTGGCGAGGAACAAATCCCACACTTACAGAAGCACAAACTGGGACAATCACCAATTGAAATGAGAGCTTGCGAGAATATACCACTTCTCACTGCTGTTAGACAAAGTAGCTATGCTGGTGGCCTAGTGGCTAGCAGTTGTCTGGCAAGCTCACAGGAACAGGATTGCTTTAGGACACAGATTCACCGGTGAGGCAGTGGAAGGACAGAGTCTGTCAGGCAGCCCACTGTGCTGGATCATCTTTTGAAGGGAAAACAGACCACTGGAGGAACTATAAAACGTGACAGCAGATGGCATTGTTTGTAGAATCAAAGACCAGGAGTCTGAGCTGAGGCCCTAAAAACTGTGGGGAAGGAAGAGGAGAGACTCAGACTCTGCACTGACCTCAAGGAGCTGAGCAAGAACATTAAAAGGCACATTTCCACTTGTTTGCAAGTAATAACACGTGTGCTGGGGGAGAGAGCCAAATTCCTAAGCAAATTTGTTGCCTTGGCAGGGCTTTGGCAGAGCCTCCTGGACACAGAAAGCCAAAAATACTGCCTTCTCAGTAAACTGCTTAGCAGATGCTGCTATGTAAGGTCTCCTCTGAGCATGACCAGAAATGGTTCTGTATTTGTGCATTACTACAGTTCTGCAGGCACTGCTACAATTAAACTACTACCAAACTACCAAAGGTTTGTGGTTGTATATTGAAAAAACTGTTTCACAGGACTCCTGGTGACACTGGAAAAGGCTTTTCCCAGACAGCTGGGAGGCAAGAAGACTCAGAAGACTCATACCAGGCTGTATTTCCTGCGTATTTTTGCATGTCATATCTGTTAAAGAAGTCTTTTGTAAATGAGTTGTGGGGATTGAAATGGCCAGAAAGCAAGGAACTCAAGTACTGCGCTGAGGGAAGCTGGAGAAAACGTTGCTCTTCTCCTCCCTCTCTCAACTGTCATGCCGCAACTATGAGAAACAGAAACATGGATTGCATTTCTCCTGACCACTGCAAGAGTTACCAATATTGAGAGGAAAATTGCCAGCTGGTGTAATCGGCCCAAAGCAGCTCTGCTGACTCACACCCACGGAAGCCTTGGCCATACCAGTATTTTAAATGAGAGATTAATTAGATAATAACAATTTGGTCAGAAAATGAAGAGAGCTGAATTTGGCATGGTTGACCACCCTGTCTGTGTTCACCCTTCCTCCCAAGGGGCTGTGGAACTCGGAATGGCAATAGTTTGTAAATCTTTGTGTTTGCTCTTCTTCAGTATGGGCTGCCCAGGCCAGCCCTGTCTTTGCAGAGCTTTGTGCCCTCCCCAAAGCAAATCAAGCATTGTGGTGGCTGTTTTGGATGCTAGCAAATCCTGCTTGCTTGCAGCCATCTTGTTTTCACCTGTCGTTCCTGTCACCTGTGCAACCCTAGCTTCTGCCTCACACTTACACAGCTGCCTTTTCTAGTATGTAGGAAAGTGGGTGTACTGCCCCATATTGCTTACCCTTAGTAAAAAGTGAGTAGCAAATGCCAACCATTCCCCACAATCTGCTTGTTTCAAATATCATACTGGTTCAACTCACACTCGTACTGTTGCTGAACAGAGGTAAAACAGAGGTAATCCCTAGGCAGCCTGGGCAGCAGCACTGTGTCTCTATCCACACAGCAAGGTATGAGCAAGGCAAGCAGCTGCACAGCAGACCTGGGGACAGGACCACCATGAAGAGGACTGATGCCACTTCTGTGCCAAGGCCATCTCTAGCACTGCTGGGGTTGCTTGCAAGGGTGCCAATTAGTGCCAGCCATGGAAGCAGTTCCTGCCAGATGGACACCTGCCTGGGAGAGAGAGCACTGAAATCACCCACGCATCTCACAGAGGTCACCGAGCAGCCGTTCGATGCTAATAACTTTTGGTCACTACCAACTTGGCCCGCAATCGAACCACTGACCTAGAGGTGAAAGGCTGTATATCCCATTACCAGTCTGCTAAACCATCCAGTCTCCCCATTACTGCAATTTTAATTAACTGAGCCAACGACATGAAAGCTGAAGGGAGGGGGAGTGGGCAAGGAAGCGAGAACACATTGGCTTTTACATGATTTGTTTCTTTTGAGTGGGTTTTGCTTTTTGTTGAAAAACCTTGTCCTAACCTGTGCTGCCCATGAGACACTCCCCGATCTGCTGCTCAGCACGGGGCTAGACCACGCAGTGGCTGTTAATAGCCAAATGGGTGAAACACTGCTGCTGCCCCCACTTTACAACGTAACCTCTGGGAGAGCAATTCCTGGCATCAAGATCTGAAATTTACTCTCAGGAACATTCCTTAGGGTAAAACTGAAATAAATGAAAGTCCCAACATGCTAAATTCTGATACAGTCTTTTTCTGAAACAAACAGGAAAAAAACCTTTTGTTTGCTCTCAAGTTCCTGGATTCTAGGATCCAGAGAAAGACTGCTGTAATGTGGTCCATAACAGGAATGTACTCAGTAAGTAGAAAAATTAATGTCTCTGATTAGCAAATTATTTGACCAGGCCTAAGTTGAGCTGTTACAAGTCACTGGGAATGGCTCCACAGTTGTTTGAATGAGGGAAAAAAGTGCTATGCTCCTCTGTTAAGAAATCATGTCATTGCCAGATGCAGAAGGAAAAAAAAAGCTATTTGTTTAGCAACAGTGCATGTCATTTCCTCACCTGCTCCTTTCCATGAATTGTAGTCCATGCCTGCACTGCTGGTTGGGAGCATTGGAGGAAGGATGGTGAGGCCTGCAGGAACTCTGAGATTCTCCTTGGTTTGACTAATGCCATCATCACCAGCATCTTCTCATATAGCGAGAACTTTTGCAGTTTTCCTGTGGTGATAGTTATCACCATCACTTGAATCATGCCTGCAGTCTTTGTGGCTTGTGAATCACAAAACAAGGGAAGCAAATCATTGCCTCAGACTTTGAGCAGCTCTGCTGCCTCGTCCCCTGCATGTGATTCTTGCACTGTAATTAGTCAGCAGTCAGCATTGGCCCTTTGTGCCCATGTGCTTTCTTAACCAGATGCCTACATTTCCAACAGCATCCACTCCACGGTCAAGCCTGGAGCACTTCATGCTTGTTCTTGCATGTGAGTTTGATAAGTCACGGCATGACTATTTTTCCTCTGTGTGTTGATTATCCACCATGGTCTAATCCTGCAACATAAACGACAGACAGAGAGTTCCTAAAACACTGCAGCTCCTTGAGGTCTAGCATCCTGTGAAAACCCTGCTCCTTGCAGGCTGTTCCTGTCTCCAGCAGTGCAAGCACG
>VYZQ01000299.1:8217-29978 GCA_013400655.1 Mystacornis crossleyi
ACTTCAGGGTTTCACTTTGGTGGAAAACATCCAGAAACAGTTTCTCCATCCTCTGAGATTTTTCACATTGTCAAAACATTTTCTGTGATAGGACATTCTGAATTTTGTTTGGTTCAGACAAGAACATAGATTTGCTTCATCGGAAAAGGTTGCAGTAGTAGTTGTTACACAACTCACATCCAATTGCAAAACTAAAGTGATACCAATTTAAAAATTATAACCACACTGTTCTTCTTTAAAAAACCCAAAGCACTCTCCTGTCTCTTTCATCCAAAACATATCAGCTGACAAACAGGCACTTTCTGATTAAAATCAATATGCTAAATATTTTTAGTTATGTTCTCCATAGGTTTACCTCCCATCTTTCCTGAGGGTTGGCAGAGATAGAATAGTAAAAATAAAACTACTGAAAAATCCAACCCAGATACATTTACCATCCTCTTTTGTCTTTCCTCCTCGTCTCTGGTGACCTTAGCTTCTTATTTTAGACAGAGACGTCCCGTGAAAACCCTGTGTAAACTGGGCATGGGAGCAGGTCTGAAGGGGATTCCCTGAAAATGACCAACATTTGTCTGTGGCAGGCGAAGGCTCTCAGGATATAATGTGCACTAGATGAAGTGTAACATTTTCAAACGAGGACCCTGTGATAGGTCTACCAAATACTAACAAGAGCAGACTCAATAGATACACTGAGTTTTATAAGGTTATAATTTTTCTCTTCCCACTAACCTGTGTCACAGGCTATAAATTACTTCTTCCCTCTGGTTTTCCCTTAGGAAACAGCCACCGTACCACTGCTTTCTTTACTGGCATACCCTCTGCTCCACAGGTGCCAACCACATTTTCTCTCAGCCATTTTAGCTGATTAACATTGCCAGTTAATCTCAAAGCGACTGCTCTCAACCTGGATTTCACTTTGATGTCTGCTGTTTCTCTGGTTTAGACCTGATTAAGAACTTCCATGTGCCAGAGAGCTGCTGCTTTCTCCTGAGAGGACCGAGCTGCCCTGAGGAAAGGTCCCAGCTCTCTGTCAAACCCTGCCTTGCTCCTGTGCTAAACATCCAGCATCAACCCAAAATGGGGCTCAGGTGCAAAGGATTCACATGTCCCCTAAACTCTGCCATGTGAAACGGCCTTTCACAAGATCTTAGGTGGCACAGAGGCTTTGCTGTAGCTTAATTGCTTGCTGGCTAACTACAAGCAGCTCGATGGCCGGCCACCACGCCGCTGCTGAACTGAGCTGAAAGAGCGCGCTTCTCGGCATGACTCAGATCGTGGAGTTCAGTCAGTTCCCATCATCCCTTTGTCCCTCATATGTCTGACATGTGGATGAAGCCTTCCCTATTGTGCCTTCTCTTTTCTGGGAGAACAAAGGGAAGCTGACAATGAAGTGGCTGCCAGCCCATTGCCACAGTCCATATATCCACGCAGCTGTCATTACATAGTCAAAGCAGACGTGCTAGCAGGAGAGAACAAGCAGCTTATGTGAGAGGCAAGTGGGTTTAGCTAAAAAAGATATATTATCATCTACAATGCACATTCTGCTATTAATATACTATTAGAGGCAAGAAAAAAAAAATCCTGACATGTAACTCCATGACCTTGGAAAACTTTGGTAGCAAACTGCACTTAAAGAGCAGGCTTGGAGGGATTCTCCTTCATGTCCTCTGCCTCCAGCTATCCTGAGCAGGCACCTAGCCCCTGCTCTAAAAATAAGTGAAAGCAATTGTGTCATTACTTAGGTATGGCTAACGCCACTTTTCCATTGAGGAATGCATCAGTTTGCTAAGGTAGCCAGGACTCCTCCTGTTGAGCGCTGACATGTCACATCAGTGTATTTCTTGTTTACAGAAGTGGCAGATTGTTAATGTGAAGGCAATTTCCTGCATTACAACAAAATCCCATGATATATTTCAGTTGTTGAAAACCTGGAATGAAGAAACAGCCCTGTGATATGGAAATGCCACTGAAAGCTAAGTGGTAACTGGAACTAAATTTTATGAAGTAACTAAGCAAAAAAAAAAAAGGGGAAAAAAAAAAGAAGCAGCTCTCTGTGTGAAATAAGGTCCCCTCTTGAACTACTCCTCACTTCCATCTCAGATGGTGAAGAGTATGCAAGCCACAGGTTTGTTGTTCCTGGTTAAACTAAAGAGTGGACGTTCATGGGACAGCTCGTCAGGGTCTACCAGGTTAGGGTGAAACCTCCGAGAAACCTCCTGGTAAATTGCTTACATGGCCTTTCAGTGCATATAGTTTGTACTGTATATATGAATGCAAAATATAGGGACGAATATAAATTGTAAGTGGTACTAAGGTCATTTGGGACTTCTGATGGAGCTTCTGATGTACAGCCACTTCCCCACCTCGGGGAAGTCATCTTAGCCCTGAGTGCCAGCTTCCATTTGTAAGATGAAAATAGTGATATTTCTTCTTTGGATTGGATATTGTCTCTTTGGATTGCCTTAACATTTACACAGACGCTCTAACACCCTGGGCCCCCAGGGATCCACCTGGCGTGTGGCCAAAACTAACCCAATCACTCTCCAGCCTCACAGATATTGCACTGGAGGCCAGGGGATGGCTGGCATTGTGCATGCTGGACTGCCTAGTCAGTGCTGTTTGACCCACACAGCCACCCTGCAATCCTGGTTGGTTCAAGCAAGCCTAGCTGCCTGGCAACACCAGCTCCCCATCCCTCCAGGTGCTTCCCAAACTCTTCATTGCCAGAAACAACAAAAGTTGCTGTGTGAGCTCAGAAAGAGAAACAAAAATGCTTCATTGAAATAATGCTCAGACTGATCCTGAAAATTTCTGTATCTGGATGGGCCTTGGCAGTGGCACAGCAAGAAGTGGGGCAGGATACTGGGACCCTTCCAGAGTTCATATGGCCTGGTGTGAACCACTGAGTCTGATTTTCCATCATGCTCCCAGTAGAGAACATACGATCAAAAAAGATAAAAATACACATGGACTGGACACCCAGCTTGTCCAGTCCATTGCTCTGGTCACTCCCCCTCCTTTACCCTACAAACTGCACTGTGCTCTCTGTGTCTGAGCAGCTTCACAGAGATGACTCAGAGTCTCTCCCCGGTGGTGCCTCATGGGGTCTCTCCTTCCTCCCCATCTATGCTGTCCTATCTGTGAAAAAGCTAAGGACCATTCATCTGGAACTGCTTCTGACATCATCAGCTTCCCTGTGTATAATTCCTTGTTCAAGCATCTGTTCAGGGCAGTGATAACAATGCCAGGCAACTCCACTGTCGCTCTACTGATCTCAGGAGTCTTCAACTGCAATGACCTTGCCTGCCATTTCAAAGCCAATGCCCCATGATCTCTTTGAGATTTTGGGCTGCTTCATCCCCACTCCATGTATCTTTAAGTATGAGCCTACCGCTGCGCCCTCACCTACACAGGGTGAAAGAACTTCCTGCTTAAATTTCCCGCATTTCAGGCAGCTCTTCTGCAACAGAGCTGCCTTACTTCTGCTTCTGCCATAGCAAAAAATGTGTTTTCCTCCTTGCTTCTAGCACTTCTTGATGTGATTTTATTCTATTTCATTTTTTCCCTAATTATTCTTTACTGATAATCTGAAAATCGTTAAGTCAAAGTGCATAGTGGGAAAGAATATCATCTTGCAATAATCAAGCTACTTCTTTGACAATGGAAAGCCCCCTTTAGGTGTTTTTTAGAAAGGGTTTTTCCAGGTTCTCAAAGCAGGTATGAAGTCACTCCCACATCCCTAAAAGGAGGACTCAAAATTGTCCTGAGGAGATTACCATCTCAGCTCATGTTTCAGACTTCTTATCAGGTTAAGTCCATCTTCAAATGTGAGCTTCATTTCCCACACTAACCCCCTTTCTTCCCCTTTCCTCTCCGGGGCCCCTGCCAACCTATTATTTGTCCAAGATGATCCCCAATGATATAACATCTTTGTGGTTTCAGTAAACCCAAGAAAAGGCTTTCTTTTCTTATTCCAGTCTACTTAAGATACACTGACATAGAAAATGCTTTGTGCAAGAATGTCACACTTCCCTCCTCCAACGTCAGCAAAACACACGAGCACTGAGGTGATTTTCTTACCAGTTCTCGTCTCTTTCTACAGAGATTTGCTAGCAAAACAAAGGCTGCTTCAGCAGCCTGAAATGGGGACTTGATAGGCTTTGTTTGAAGCATGAAAACGGAAGTGTGATTTTTTTTTTTCCTAACAGTTGCTTAATAACATGAATTACATATACAAGTACCGATTTGAGGATGAAGGATGGTGGGTCATTTAGCAGCTTGAACTTCCACTCTGGGCTCAGTATGACCAAGACAAAACCCTGAAACACAGACCAGTTTTCAATAAAATTTCAAAGTCTACTAGAAAAATGACACATTGGTTGGAGCCATGCTGATTTATACCAGCATCAGGAACACTTCTGAGAAGAAGCCTCTTTGGGAGACAGACAGAACCATCACTGGTGCTGGCAATCACACTTGTGCAATAATGCTGTAATGTGAGGCTGGTGGGCCTGTTGTTCTGGAGGCCGCTGAGCCCATAAGACAAGGGACAAAAAGGGTCCATTAGTGAGACCATCCCTAAGGGTAGAAATCCTCCCCAGGATAGAGTGACAAGGAAAGGCTTCTCCTAGGATGCATTGTACCTCTACCTTAACGTACCCCAGTTCTGTTCCCCTGATGGATCCACTGGCCTCCCTGCCCCTTTATCCCTTATGTCTGTACCCTGAAATGTTCTCCTTTCCCCGCTCTCCCATTGGTCCTCGTTCCTTAGTCCCTCCCTCACGGTTTCACTATTGGTTCCTTTACCCTAGTCTCGCCTTTGTACCACTCCTGTGCCCTCNTACCACCCCTGTGCCCTCAGACCATTGGCCCTGATGCTCTCTCCACCCCCGTATAAAAGCCTGTACCCTCCATTGTTCCTTGTCTTTGTCCCTGGAACCCTTCATGTGCGTGGCTGCAATAAACCCTCCTGTGGAACCCCATACGGAGACCCTTCCCAGACTCTTTTATTGTCAGTTCTTGTGTGTGTGTGTGTGTGCCCACTGCTCCGGTGGCAGAGGGGGCCTGTGTGAGTGCCTCCGTGGCCTCCCCTGTTTGTACTCATTGGGGATCAGTGACTCCGGGAGTGCCAGATCCTACATTGAGGGCACTTAGGGAAAATGTTGGGACACTCGGGGAAAATGCATTGCCCCAACCAACTATATGCACAGCAGCGCTACCGAAGCAGCTTCTGGTGGAGAGGTTTTTGGGAAGGTTGTGGCACTTCTACCATGGAGACCCACCACAACACTGTTACACAACCCCTGTCTGTGTTTCCACAAGCAGCTGAGCCAGGCTAGGGATTTACCACCACCAAGAGAGAGATCCCACTCCTCTGTGCCCCAACTCCTCCCATCAGCTCTAGCCCCCATCAGAGACCTCTGTGTGTGGAGCTCACTAGCCGCACTGAGGACCACCTCGTTCTGGTGGACCAGCTCACAGAGATGCCTCAGGGGCACCATAGCTGGTGCAAGGTCAGAGAGGGGCCATGCTGCGAGGACATGGAAGTGAGGGGGTGCTGGCATTTACCCATCCACAGCATCCTGCCTCTGAGCATTACATTTGAGGGCTTCACTCTCTCTCTTACACTGGAGGAGGAGCAAATTTTCAGCCACGTGTTGTGGGAGACAGGATTTGACTTTACCTGTAGTTTTTCCCAGAGGTGGAGCAAAGGGGGAAGAGAAGGAGGGATGCATTAAAGAAGAAGAAAGCCTTTGATAGCTTCTTACAATCTCTGGGAAGAGGCCTTGCCTCTACCTAGGTTTACTGGTTTTGAATTCTGGGTTGTTGCTGCTGTCATGTTTGAGTTTTATTTGCTAGAGCAACACTTTAAAAGCCCAGAGGCATACAGATTCAGCAGAGGTCAAACAAATTGTTTGCATTTTTGCTATAAAAGGGGCGTGAGGGAGAGTGAGACAGATGGTAAATTGGCTGCTAGGAAGCAGAGCTTGAACTTTTTCAATCATGTCTCCCTCTTAACTCACAGCTGGCAAAACTCTCAGTTCTATATAGGGCAGGTCTTTCACTGGGCAGATCAAATCCAGCAGCACAGAAAACAAAACTCACGAGGAGCCACACAGGGTGAGAAATTATTTCCTAATAAAACTACAAAGCTCAGAACAATAACTGGGCAACACTGACATGTATTGTTGGCCTTTATCACAATCTCTTTATAAGCCTGGGTTAAGAACAGAGATGCAGTTGTCCTTTGATGTCCTCGTTCAAAGGACTTTACACCCGCTTCCACCAGTGATAAGCTGAGGAAGGGGGAGAGGAGAGGCTGAAACACAACAGAAAAGGCTTGGCAAATAAATAATTTGTTATACTTCTGTATTTCTGGAGACACTGCCATAAAAGATACAGTCACAGAAATCACAAGTCGGATGCCACTCAAGCAGAGCTGCTTATGCCTGCAGTAGCTGCTTCAGAGCCGAGAGAAACTCACTTGCAGTTCAGCAAGGGAAATGGAGAGGTAAAGTTAGCCTTGCTTGTGGGCATCTGGCTTAGCTCCACTTAGAGCCTCCCTAGAACTGACTTCTTCCTATGTTACACTAGCACACAGCTGGGGCTTCCCAAATCCTCTCTGGTGATTCCTTGGTTCCTGATACCCAGCCCTTTCACAGGTGAGCTGTGGGAGAGCTCACCTGTCCATAAACACAGCACCAGCACTCTCACACCACTAAACACTTGCCAGACGTGGAGCAGAAGCACCTTAGGGACAACACCTGAGCAAATATGTAGTTTTTCTCCACAGTGACACCAAACTGCTGGGGGCTGTGTGAACAGGAAGGGCATGGCACTGTCCCCACCAGGTTCACAGTGGGACGCTGTTCATCACTGTGCTTTCTTCTTGCTCTGTGCCCCTGTTATAAGGCACCAACTTTTGGCAGACGTGCTAGAAGAGATAATGTTCTAAACAGTTAAATCTGCCAAAGATCCTCTGTCAGAGCCCTAAATTCCATTTTCAGAAGCAATGTAAACACTTTGAAGCCAAAAACCAAATGCTCTTGAAAATTCTGCTTCACATCATGCACTGCAAAAACCTAGCAGCTGCAATATAACACACCAAAAGTAACCCCTGATTTGGAGTTTGCTGCTGCTGCTGCAGAATTAAGAGAAATTCCAGCTTGGCTCCTGCTCTTGTTCACACTACACTAACTCCATACAATAGGGCATTCAGCTGCATTTAGATCATGGGAGCTTTTTAAAGTAACAAATTAGCTGCCACAATCTGAGGAGTCAAATAATCAGTCTGATCCCAGGTATTACCAATGCCATTTTATTCCAGACACAAAGAGAGCATACAACTCAGCAAAGGTCATATGTGAAGTATGTGCCAGACCTAAAAATTGAACCCATATGTCCCAAGTTCTAACCCTTCAGAGCGAGCCCTCCTCTCCTCAGGGAGGATGTTGGCCACAAAGATGTGGTCACAGTGTGTGAAGATGCTTCACATTTGTTATCACATCATGGTTGAAACCTGGTTTTGAAAACTGTTTGTAAATAAGGTCAAGTTTCCCAACAACATAGGCCAACCAAACAGATGTCACAGTTGCTTAAGTGTTTTCAGCATGTCTAGACACCACGTGGTGATTAACACCAGCAGACCATGCTTCCATATGTGCTAGGAAGAGCAGAGCCCAAGATGTGATAGATGTACAGTGGAAGAATTCTGGAAAACGCACATGAAGTTAGAGAGAGAACCAAGGGCTTTCTCACGTCCTGCAGATAACTGTCTGAGCCTCAGCAGCACCCAAGCAAGAAAACAATTAAGACTGAGATAGGCACCAACCACAACTCCTTTGTCAGAGTCACTGTGAGGTGCTGCCAAAACATTAGCCTCCCTTGATTTCAAGCACAGCCTGGCAAATGGCAAAAGGACAATTCCCAAGAGTAGCCACAGCAAGCGCTCCAGCTTCTGCAGGCTTTGGAGCACAATAGTTTGGAAATTGTGTTAAAACCAAGAATGAGGGTTGCGAGCTAAAGCGGTAAAATGTTATACTTCCTAAACAACAGGCAGGAAGGGGAAACTGGATCCTGGAGGAGCTGTCAGCGGCAAAGAATGTGCTATCTAGTACTTCTGCTGCAGCGAGCCCTGCTGAGACCCTGCTGGGAACAGCGTGGTTCCCCCTGAAAGCCGGGTACTTCATGCCAGCACTGACAGATACAGCATCGGTTCTGCTTATCCCACTCTCTCCTGCTCCAAGCAACATCCTGCTCTTGGAAGCCAGTCTCCCTCTTCAGTCAGCCATGAGTCTCACATGGTCAGACATGCACTGCAGATAGTGTTAGCTTTATGATTAGAGCTGTCTGCTGCGAGACACATTTTAAAATTCATGACCTTTCCCATCAGGGTTCAAAACCAAACTGGCCTGAAGATGAAAGACTGGCTTAGACTCCTGCTGTAAGCTGCTTCCCTTCTTTCCTCCCCCCAGTATTTCTCCTTCAGCATTTACTTCCAATTATTTTACAGACTGCCTTCCACTAACTGTGGGTTTAAAAATTGCTAATGAATTGAGATAAATTAAAGTTCATCAGTATCTGAACCAAGCATGTGTTTCAACTTTACAGTCATGCCTGACTATCAAAGGTATCTTCTTTTGTCAGGTAGAAGATGCTCTAGGAAGGCTGCAGCTGGCCAAAAGAGATAGAGCCTAGTTTTGAAGGAAGAAAAACAAGAAGGAGAATGCTTATGTTGCCTGTGAAAGAGGTATTTGCAGAGGGATTGGCCATAATGCCAGTGAGATGAAGGAGGGGGTAGAGGAGGGGAAGATGAGAGGAGGAAATGCAAAACCAACCACGGTACACATATTGGCACTTGTAGAGTCCTAGAGGCTTTGCCAATGGAAATTAGAGAGTAATGTGTTTGCTCCTTACCACAATTAGAAGCGACCAATCTCAAGAAAAAAAATACTCCTCTCAGTGGGATTGTTGTCATGAATTGTATTTTACCACTCTAACACACTCCCACTGCTGGCTTTTTCTCAAGGAAAATCCATGAGAATAAGAATGCATTTTCATAATTTACAGTCTGAAAACCAGGATGTTTCTGCCAGTTCCCAGCAACTGCATGAATCGTGTTTCCTAGTCAGGCTGGCCAGAAAACAACAATTCATTTCGCGAGGCACTTGGGGACTGAAAACAAGGCCTTCCGAACACAAAAAGGGGATTCTCACTAAATCTAAACCACGTGGGACCACTCATCACCAACCACCCAGCAGGGAAATGGCTGCACACACCCGCCAGCCTTCACAGAGCTCGCCAGGGCACATGGTTCAGCAGCGAGGATGCCCTGAGCCACGGGGAAGCAGCACACCCCCTGGACAGCACTGCTGCTTGCATATTGCTCCTCTCCTTCACTGTCACCTCAGCCCTCGGAAAAGTCCCCAGCCACTGCTGGGATGCCACTTGCCAGCTACCAGCATGTGCCTCCCAGTGCTGCCGCTCCTCTCCCTTCCCCTCTCACCATTTGCAGGCAGTGCCACACAATAGCCTGGCCCCATCCCAGGCACAGCTGACCCCTTCTTGCCAAAGAACATGCCCATGCCTGTCACCTCTTCCTGGGACTACAGCCACTGTGGCAGGGTGGGGGGAGTTCAGGGAGGTTGGACAGGGGCAGTCACAGACGTGGTGCCTTCAGGGCCCCTGAAGTAGCCACCGTTGAGATGATGCAGTATAGAGCCATGCACAGCCCACACTCCCAGCAGATGAAGGGTGAAACAGTAGCAAATATCACTTCCACTGGATTTACCCATTGCATGAAAGCCATTACACATGCACCTCTCATAAGTTTCACCCTCTTCTTTGCTGCTGATGAAGCAAATATTTACAGACAGCCTCCATTACCCTTCTTAAAGGTAGCAGTGGCAAACCACCCATGGGTATGTCTACACAGCCTAGCAAGATGCATGGCCACCTCAGCTCTCCACCAGTGCTGCATGGGGGAGAGCAGAGAAGTGCCTCCACACTGGCACTGGACTCATGGAGATTAGAAAAGCCATTGTGCTGCTAAGTAACATGGAGAGAAACCATGGACAGCCACCCCCATGAGAACCCAGGTGGCCAAAAAGTGCCTGGTGCCTGACTCTTGCATGCTGCTTAGTTGCTCTGAACGCAACAAAGCCTCACACATGCGTGTCTTGGCCTTGATCACCGGTATTTGCAGATCCTGCCAGCCTCTGAGACTAATAGTCCTTCTCCCTTCTCAACATTTAAGGCACAGCCTTTGTGATTTGCACTGATTTTCAACCCTCCAGAGTTGCCAATAGGACATGCCCGGAGGATGAGAAGCGCGGGGCTTTTGTACAAGACCGAGGAGAGCAAGCCTTTAAGCACAGCTCATCTACTGAAAGTGAACAGCCATCACCAGTCCCTCTTCCCCCCAGGAAGGGCAAGTTCTGCCAGTTGGTGCCAAGGGTGGCACTACTAATGCATAGCCTCAAAAAAGACACAACTGAAAAAGGCAGAGGCCACTTGCAAAGACCTGTGTCTCTCTCTAGTTCAGCATGACAAGGAACGACTGGCAGCACTGCAAATCATTGTGCAGATGCTGCACAATGAGAGATTGATTCACGTCAAACCAGGCCATGTGAAAGCACTTCTTTATCTCAGCTGAGCAAGAGTCTCCCTGCCATTACTTTGCATGATGCAGAATGAACAGACAGGGGCAGTGACTGATGCCACAACATGCAAGAAGCTTACTCTCCTGGGAAACATGGAAGGTAAGGGGTGTAGATTCACTTTGCTGAGTGGAAGTTCAAATTTATCACCCTTGATGTTTTGCCAGGGGTCCAGTGTTTGATTGATGAACAACCCCCCAGGGATGGGCAGAGGAAGGAGATGAAGGTCTCTCTTTGTATGCGCTTCTGTGTGCCTTTTTCTTTTAATGAACAGTGATTGGAGTTAATAACAGTGCCTGGTTTTGCTGTCTCGAGCTTCCCACAACATGGTTAGAGGTGGTATGGAGAGAAAGACCTAAGCTTCCCAGGATAAGGAGGATTGGGGTGGACCACAGACCATGGCAGCAGTGCACAGAGCTGTGTATCAAGACCAGAAAAGTGGAAACTGTGATATAAGCCACTGCCAGTCTATTTCACCCTTGGATTCACACATCTGCAAAAGCCAGGGCAAACTGGGGACGTGACAAATGACAGATTAAGGGGCACACTGTGCCTGGTTGCTGGTGCTCCTTAAAACTGGCAATAAAGCCTCTCAATCCCCAGATAAGATGTAACTGAAATAGGCAGGGATAGCTTGCATTGATGTGTGACCCTGACCCTTCAATGTGTGATGGGTAGCAAAGAAACACCCACAAATCTGGCTCTTTCAGTTCCCAAGACTTCTTTTCAAGTGCCTGTTACTTAAAAAGAGTCTGGTTCCTGGGAACAGTGGGAATTCTCCTCTGTTCCTCAGAGCCTCTTGCAGTCCTTGAAGGTTTAAAAAAAAAAAATTTAAAAATCAGCCCTTAGATGAAGGGAATATCCAAATTCTGTCCTGTAAAATACATCCTCTAAAACAGCGCAACGTTTACATTTTGAGACACATTCAGTTTCTGGCACTGCTGTGGCCCAGCAGTGTCCATTATTATTTTTGGCTTTCCTACTGGTCTACCACGGGGTATGTGTTTTGACTACAGACACCTGCTTTTTCCATACAGTGCTGTCTGGTAGAGGACAACCTGCTTGGTTTTCCAGCTAGTGCTACTTTAAAAGTATTCTTCACCTGAGTAAGCCCAGGCTCTATTCAAATGATGCTGCTGCAAATGATATGTAGAAAAAATGTTTTCCTGTTGTTCCTCAAGGATGTCTTTGAATTGAAACTTTACTGTGTCCCTAGTTTGGCCTGGGATAATTGAGTTGTTTTGTGTCAACATAGCTGACGTCCAAAAGGGAGGTTCCTGACAGAGTGACTCCTCAGAAAGGGGATTTTCCTTCAGGATCCAACTAAAGAGAAGGTAACCATAGGCAGAGACCAGCCCAAACTCCTGGTAGCAAGCCTTCAAAAATCCAAGCCCAGAAGTCATCCAAGAGAATGGCAAATGCCATCATCTCACATCTACTGATGAAGAAAGGTGTAAACATCTGACATCCATTAACTTGGAGCACAAAACTCAGGAAAGGAACAAGAAAGGATCAAAAATACAAGGGCTGGACTATGTGAGATTCAAAAAGGCATGCCAATCAGCCAGTGGGGAATACAATACAAATCCCTATTGTGAGTAAAGCAGATATTCAGTTACCCTCAGAACACTTTTTAAGCAAATTTGACACAATACCACCAAGATACTTGTCTCATGCTGCTGAGGTGTTTCTAATCTGATCCTAGGTATCTTACCAGGGGTTTTATCCTAGCAGGAAATGTACATGTTATTCTACTGGTTAGGGCTCTGGCTTTTGATACTGGATACACAGGTTTGCAATCCTGTCCTGAACTGAATAGAGGGCACCTGATGCCATACCCCCATTGAGCGCTGATGTGAAAATGAGATAACTAGAAATACACTAGTTCAGGGGGAAAAAAAAAGGTAAAAAAAACACCCAGAAAACCAAAACAGTTCAAACACTAACTTGCACAGGCAAAATGACTGCCTTGTATTAGTAAACACATGAAGTTTACACCAAACTCACTATTTGCACCCACTTCAACCTAGGCTGAGCACAGTTCTAAGAATCTGAAGATTTTTCCAGTGCAAGTGAAAAAGAGAAGCCACTTAATATCATACCTCCTTAACCCACTTGCTTTCATGCTGCTATACTAGTAGATAATTCTCTTTCAAAAGGAAAAAGGGGGGAAAAAAATCGAGTCACTAAATAGAGACAAAGATGACACTGTATAGAAGTTTGAAAATAACCTAAATAAATTCTGAATTCTGGAAGAGAACTCTATTGTCTGTTAAACTCCACAGGGCAGTTTGAAACTTCAACAAAGAAGTTGTTATCATTCTCTCTCTTACAGAATTTACAGCAATTTTCATAGCCCCTATTTGATTATCATACATCCCCACTGGTTTCTTCTTCATTATATTCAATAAACAATTTTCAAATGGGATACCAGTATTTCATTGCTCTTTCATAAAATGGCAAATTGATTGTAAATTACATCTGGTTCCCCGTTATGGATATTTGATTTACTAGTATTCACAGTACAAAAACCATTACCAAGGAAACTGTTGAATTTGGTCTGAAGGAAATCAAATGAGGCACAAAATATGGAAGCTTTGAGAAGGAAAAAATTTTACACCTCTGTGCGTGCCAAAGCACACTGACCTGACAGCCACAGGGCAAACTTCTTCTTCTCCTGTGCAGATAGGATGCACCAGATGCCTTGTGTATCTTGCTCCCCGTCACTTGAAACAACTACGGCAGGAGCAGCCTTGCAATGCTGTTTGGTTAGAAGTCTTTGACCTAAACCCAAAAAGACCACTTCTAAAATCCAAAGACCATCCCACTATCCCCAGCTCCTCAGCAGGGAACTTTTCTGCTCTGAAGCCAACTCAAATGCCAGTCAACACTAACTGGGGAGGCTGGTGCAGGCATATCCACTGTGAAGCAAATGATGGTGAGCATTTATATCAAATAGAAAAATATATTATTTCACCCACTTCTTGTGCAAAACAAGGATTTGAACATAAATTTACTCTAGAAGGTAGGAAAAAACCATGAAACATTCATTGGATCAGATACATGTTACCTCAGTGCATGTGCATTTTTCAGGTCTATGTTTCTTCTTTTAATGGAAACCTTTAAATTATCTTTACAGACACACTGTTCATCTCTCTCTTCACCAGAGACTGAATTTGGGGAAATCTCAAACAACCACTGCAATCTCTTTCCAGACAGAATATCATCGGTAGCTTTTCCTATGTTTGTAAGATTTCTCCCAGCATGTGCATTGATCACTCACAGGGGTTCATTTCAGCTCCTCTGTAACGAAGAGCCAGACGCACTCTGTGCTGAGTAACAAAAAATGAGTGGCAGAGAAGAGATTGTCTTCAGTGTAATCTGCTGTGTTTGCCACCACTCGAGCTTGTCAGGTCTTTTTTCCACTCTGCCCTTGCCCCCTCTTCCACCTTTGAGTCTATTAACACCTCTTAGAGGAAGAAAAATGTCCAACTGTTCTCTCAAATTGGAACACACTTGACAAATACCTTGTACAAGCAATATTAGACCATCTTCATGACCTTCTCGGAAACCAAATGTGTCCAATTCTGCTTCCTTAAAAAAATTCTGTCATCTCCTAATTTTATTAGCTAAATGTTAGCTTCTAAAGGACTTAATGAAGACCAGGTTAGCAGGGTTCCAGACAGCGGCAAACAGGATTGGGGAACAGCAGCACTTGTTAAAAATGTACAGGCTGAAGCCTTGTTCACACTCTAGAGTTTTACAATTACAGCAAAGGGAAAATGCAGTGTATATTAGCAAAAAGGTGCTCCAGTTGCAGCCAGTTTCCTGCAGAGGATAAGCTACCCTAGCTAGGGGCATCCGTACCGCTACAACCATTTCCATTTTAGAGCCTTTCACATTTGTCATTGAGGCAGGAATGCTACGCACTACTCTGCATTGCTACCCAGTAAGTGGCTGGGAGCATATGATGAGTATGGAGCAAGTCCAAGGCAGGCAGAGAGAACTGAGATGGCCAGGGATATGGGGTGATGCCCAGTGCCATGGAACCAGCCTGCCAGACCCAGGGGTCGCAGAGCCCAGAACTCCTGAGTATCGGTTTGGAGGCACAGTTGGGAAATACCTGCTCTCAGGACCAGATGGAGGGCCTGCAATGCACCAGTAGGATAGCAAAGGGAAAGGATTGGGAAAAGAGGAAGGAAGGAAATCTCATTCCTTGGTACATATGGCCGGAGCACACATGGCACCCTATCTCTGGGCCCTGCATGGCTGGGACACGTGGGTGTGGCTCTTCACACCCGGCTGTGCTCACCAGGGAGTGTGTGGTGCACCAGGGCAGCTGAGCACAAGCTCTGCACAAACCAGCGCTGTGCTTCTCCCTGCTGTACACAACTGCTCTGCCCAAGCTGCATGTTTCTGCTCCATTTCCTAAGTTTTAGCTTCTGTCTGGCAGATAAAACAGCATCCATCAATCAAACTCAGCAAGGCTGTTATCTGCAAGAGCAATAAGTCTCTCTCCATACTCTCTCCTCCAATCGCCTTCTCAGCCAAACCAACTAAGCCAAACCATCCTGGAGCTCTCAGGACAGGCCCATATGCCCAGCACCTGGAGAAGGCATGCAGAGAGCACAGCCTGTGCCTTGCCAGGGCCATGGTAGCTGTTGGAGGTTTTCTTCTCCAGCACAGTCTGATCCGGATCCTAATGCGAACCGTCAAAACAAGCAGACGGCAGCTACCTCTGGGTTCCTGCAGGAGCTCCCAGAAATCCTAGGACAACGTGACAAATGCTGTCTGGAGAAGCATCTCTTCTCGCTCTTTCCATAGAAAGGATCCCCAAGTGATGCATATCCTGAGATGACAGATAACATTGACTGTTGGAAACTCTCCTGAATGTTACACTACTGGGATCTTAATATTATCCATACTATCTTGTATAATATACTTAACTGCATCCAAGAAAAAAAAGGAATACTTAGGGGGATCTCACTACTAAAACCTGTCAGAAAAATCATTAAGAGCAGTAAATTATGATAATGAGAGATAATTTTAAAAATTAAGGCCTGAAAATGTCTGCAATTTCATGTTATGTTGGAAAAAGTAACTGAAAATGAGAAATAAAAAGCTCATAACTTTAGTCGCAGAAATAAAAGGCCACATGGAGATTAAATAATAATAATAGTAGTATACAGGGGAAAAAAATACATATGTACTCCACAATTTTAGGAGTCACACCTCCTATGAACAAGGTTAGCAAGAGGCTTAGGCAAAGCAAGCAATTGCCTGCAAAATGACTCGTAGTGTTGCCCATACTTCCTTGCCTGTGTCAGCACCCCAGAGCCAGGGAGGCATGACAGCCCCCAGCCACTGTAGCTGCCTCACAGCTCCCTGTCCATGGCAATGAGTCCAGGGAGCCCCCAGCAGGCTCCATCCTCGTCCTGGCCTTGCCCACCTTCCCCTCCCTCCTCCAGGAGCTCCCTATCCAGGCCCCGCTCCAGCTCCCATCCCTCACTCTTTACATGGAAACATTCAATGTTGTCTGCACAGCTGAGGAGTTTGAGCAATTAACCATTGCTATTTCAGAAATAACATTTGTAGCATCGGCAGGCCAAAATAAACCATACCTTCCAAACTGATTTACTGTCTTTAATTTTTTCTGGAGGAAAAAGGCAAAGCTGTGCCAATAGCACATTACTTGGCCCTGAAACTGCTAGTCTGATCACCATGAGAATTGTGCTCTTCCCATGGATTCGTTACCTTCTAACTGTGACCCCAGCAATCTGTTTAATCTCTACGTTTTAACAAACTCACCTTTAGAACTGAAATTGGGCTATTCAAAAAAAGGGCTTTGCATTGTGGAGATGAAGGCACGGATTAAGTTAGTACAACTACGTAAAATTAATTTTTCACTTCAAAATGAAGGGGGCACTAACTTAGCTTACACAAAGGACTATGAATAAATACACACACTTAAAACTCTCTGTAAGAGGCAATTCAGATCTGAGTTGGAAAGAAAACAACAGTAAGAAGATCAACATAAAAGGGATTAGGAGAAGTTTGAAGAAGAGGTTTGAAAAAGAAGTGTGATTGGCATGCAGAAGGTGGGCAGATTTTCCAGACACAGAAAACAGCAGGGGGGAAACTTCCAGCGCCAAAAGAAACAAGATAAACAGCCTACCAAGTAAAGAAAAGTAAAAATGGGAGCTATATTTCTAGCAAGATTGATGTCACTGTTGCTCCCACAAAATATGTGCAAGTATTTTGCAACATCTGTTCTCAGAATGTCACATTTCAGGAAGAATGGGCACTGCCCGCATGTGTAAGAACCTAAGGGTGCACATTTGTATTTTGCATGGGCTTCTTGTGTTGGTGCAACTAGAAACTGATGTTTGAAAATTTGGCCCCAAATAGCTTCCCTGGAAGCAGAATGTAGACAGATTTCTATGAATCTCAATGTGTTTTATTTTTATGGCACTATCTTTGCTGAATCCAGCAGAAATACCATTACCATGATAAACTCTGCCATGTGGTGTGCCTAACCAACCCACAGAAAAAGTAGGGAATCTTTATTTTATATTGCAGTTAATCCATATATTAGCAGACTGTAGTACCTATAGAGTTGAATATCAATATCTTAAACGTGGTAGCAGTTGTTGAAACGTGGTTGAAGTTGTTATGGCATCAAATGGGAGTGCTGGCTGGTCAGAAGGGTGGGACAAGAAACCATGTGGGGAATGGAGAAAAGGAGCAGGTAAACAATGTATTTACACAAGGAGGTCATGGGTCATAGCTATAGAGAAGCCTGAACAGTATCAGAAAAAATGGACTGAACTGGGATTTTGTTGGGCAGAGCAATAGATCCTTATTTTCATGAGCACCTACTGTGCTCCCTCCATAGGATTTCTGCCTCAGCTGGCTGGGAGGCACTGAGCATGAATTAAAGCTCCTTGCATTGCTCCTTGTCTTGCAGAACGGGGTACTGAAACTGAAGATTACAGTAGAAGAAAGTAGAGCAGACAAATACTGACCTGGGGAGATACATCTGCCTGTTGTGGGACTGAGTCTCTTTAGACCACAGTTCTTTTTTTGTAGGACTTTACCAGTGCAGAGCTCACAGTACTACCTCTGAGCTCACAGTACTACTGCTGAACTTGGCAAAACCATTCGCTGAGCAGCAGCAGCCAAAATGGAAGTCAGTGGGCTGTATAAAATGCAGACATAGGGGTGAGGTGATAAACAGAATGTCATCTGGGAAAAAAAATTATTATGTGTCTAAACCTTGCGTTCACTTTGACCTTGATCCTGCACTCTTTGCTGTTGCTCGCAACTACAGTGTGAAAGCAATGCTCTTCCATCTTATGGCTCTACTATGAAAATAAACCCATTAATATTTTTAAAGCATTCAGCATACTGTCATGCTGAATGACAGCAAAAAACCCTCCAAGGAAATTAATAACTCTGTCTTCAGTGCAGTATCTGAATAGGATGTTGGAATTAAGGGATCAGCTACTCCCTCCCCTACTAAAAAGTGATGAAGAAAAACTACTGAATAGCTGCTTAGTGAATGAGCACTGTCAATCCCGTGGCCTGAATGAGGCACCGTCCTGTGAAGCTCATCTGTAATTGCGTCCTTTAAGCCTGTGCCATAATGCACCTCCACAGGGCAGCCAAGGCGGCCTGGCAGCTCCTCTCTGGCTGTGGTCCCAGCAGGGACAGGCAGGAAGGGGGGTGAAAGTCCACGTGCATCCAGTGATGGGTGACCAACTGTGAAAAAAATGTTCCCATCTCCAACTCTTTAATTATCTAGGTTGACTTCCAATGTAAAGTATTATTACCCTTACACACTTACAGCCTATGCAAGGCAAAACACCAAGGACACAAAACAGATGGAACAAGATAAAGCAATGGAGCTGGAAGGGGTGAGTGGCAACAGGTAACTCATCTGGCCAGTGGCGAACCCCCAGGAAGTAAAGCCAAGGGAAGGAAGCCCGAGGCACAGATGGGGAAGCTCAGAGGGGCACGGGAAAGGGGATCTGAAGCAAAGGCAAGGACAGGCTGTGTGGGCCAGTGCTGGAAGAAGGAGATGGCAGGAGGGGTAGCCAACAGCAGCCAAAGGAAACTGCACCCCATGGGAAGAAGGTATGCAATTCAATCATATCTAGAAAAAAAAATTCTCTTAAAAGCCTAAAAGCCATGACAGGCAGGGAGAACAAGACCTCTCCTGGACAGATTTTTTAAATTACTCCCATAAATGTCTGAACCATAAAACTCTACCAGTTGATGCTAAAACCCTGTAAGGGAAAGCTGTGAGGACTGAAATCCAGGTGAGAAGCAGCTAGCAATCTGGCAGACGATGTCACAAAGCTAATCTTTCCCTGGCATTCCTGGGATCCTTGAGCTCCTCTCCAAAGCAATACATATTTCCCCTGCCTAGTCCTGCAGGCAATAGTGCAGGGAGCCTTACCTTGCACTTGGAGCAGGATGCCCAGCCAAGGCTGTCCACATAAGAAGTCAAACATCAGAAATTAGCACCCATCATAAATAAACCACCACAAGCTGAACCGAAAGGAGCCATGACCCCGAGCCCAAAAGCAGAAAGCCATTGTTGTTTCAAGGGCTGGGGCTTTTCTCTATTGTGAGCATGGTAAATTTTTATATACAGATCTCCCTTTCAAAAATGCCAGCCCTTTCCTAACCCTGCACTTTGAGGTGATTGTTGCTATTTGTGAATGACTTGGGAATTAATTAATGTAAAGCCAACTGGCTTATAAATGGTTGGCATTGTGAACAGCCCCAGAATCATGGGGAGTGCAGTTTATGTGGTCAGAGCCACATTCAGTGCTGTACGTCAAGGGAGAAGATTTATTATCACAGTAGGTCCATTTTCCAAAAGTTTGCAAGGGCTGTTTCATAATGAAGGGGCACTGTTCACAGCACAGTCAGCACCTATTTTTTTCTGGGGTGTGTTATAAATCCCTAGCTAGAAAAAGAAGGTGGGGGAGGGGTATTTAGCACTGAGGGCATTAAATTTTAGCACAGGAAGAGCATAAATAATACATTTACTATGGGAAGAAAGCTAGAAAAGAAAAACAGAAAAAAAATACTTTTTTAAAGAAAAATTCAAAAGAATACAAAGTAGTAAACTTGCTTCTAATCTGATGACAAGAGTTAAACCCTGGCATTATAGCTAATTTAACTAAATGAGTCTACCAAGCTGAATTACAACAAATAAATATTTTTGGTCACTTGCCTCCCTCAGAAACCATCTTGGATTTAAAAATATCACAGAAAAATAAGAAGTAGTTCATAATAATTTAATAATTAGAATAATTATTCAATAAGTTAATAATTAGAAGCAGAAGGAATGAAAGGCGTATGTACTTTCATATAAAAATCCAGCTGAGTATTTTTAACTAAAAAGCAATCCTGAATAGACTAAGGTAAAATGGACAGTGATAGTACCCACCAAAAACCTCCCCACTGATCTCCAAGTGAAGGAGTTAGGCTGTGCCTCAGGCCGTATCCTGGGTGCTGGGCAAAGGGCTGGGAAGGGGCTAGAGGGGCTGTGGCCAGGCATGAGGCTGATCTGTGTTTGCTCTGGTGGAGAGGGCCATCAGCAGGGTGAGCTGCGTTCTGAGAAGCCATTTGGCCCCACCTGTACGAGTGCCAGTGCTGATGAGAGGCCCAGTGGGTGCTGCTGGAAGAGACATGGCAGCAGGGCTGGTAGCAGGCTTGCTGTGCCATCTCTGACACTGATGGCAACGCGGCCTTGGGCACATTCCCCGTCTCTGTGCCCAGGACAACATCCTTCCTCTGCCCTTCCCTGATGTGTCTCTAATTTTCTCCAGCCCACTCCCTAAGTTCTCTTGCATTCTGCTGCCTGCAGCAATTTGATTACGTGTCCTCGGGGCTGGGGACAGCACAAGAAGCCTCCGGAGCTGTGATCAGCCTTACCATCTCTGTTCCCCCACGAAGAAGAGGGGGAACTCTCCTGTATACAACAGACTCACTGAAGCAAACACAGCTGGTACCCACGTTACCCCTTTTTCCAGTCATCCCATTCCCTTCTCCAATCAGTGGTGCATCCTCCCTGCAGCTGGGATGCTGTAGGGCTCATGGACATCTGTCATGGGGTTTTACCCTGGGATTATAGTCTTGCAGTGATACACGGATCAAACAGCTCTTGATGACAGTGTATGCACGAAGTTATTTATAAGAAACATTCTGTGATTTGTGTGACAAATATTACGCCAAGAAAATATCTATATTTAATTCTCCCAGTTAAACTGCATGTGTTACAGTCTTCCGTATCTCCCTATTGTCGTGCTTTCTTGAAAAGACAGTAAGAAACTATGATGACAACAATAAAAAATTATGGTGCTGCATGTTCTCTTACCTCTTACAGCAAAATTCCTAAAGCCATTTAATAATCATCCTGTATTTCTACATAGCGGGGAAGAAAATGAAAGGTAAAGTGAAAGAAGCCAGAGAAGTCCCATGAGGGAAACCTGAAAATTCATGCTTTTACCAAACCACAAGTGAGGAACCAGATAGCGTAATGTATATAAATGAGTGCAGCAGCTCTATTTCATGCTAGTTAGACCATCAGATGTAGAGACCATCACTGCCAAGAACTCCCATGTAGTTAGTTTTAAAAAGAAATCTCATATATGATGAAGTAATTTTCTGAAAAGATGTTTTTTGAATCACTTGTCTAGTGTGTTTCCATAGAAGCCATCCTGTTCTCCAAGCAGTTTAAGAATCATGTTAAGATCCTGACACCATTCACGAGTGCCAGAAAATTCAGAAATTGAAGATACTGCTCGCTCCCTTGGTCACACCATGTGCTCATACTTGTTTACATTCAAATACTATCTCTCTTTAAAGGAGAACTCTGACAAAAGCTTTCCACCTCTCTCTGATAATGATAAGAAAGTAGAGGGGAAAAGGAATAAACACTGTAGAGCTGAACAGCATGAAGGGCTTATCTCCTTCTTCAGACACTTTGAATTTTGTGAAATTTCCCTCACATTTCTAATGGGATTAAATGCAGCACTTAAGAAAAACCAAACCAAAAAATCCACACACAAAGCAAAAAAAAAAAAA
>VYZQ01000299.1:30056-46825 GCA_013400655.1 Mystacornis crossleyi
AAAAAGTCCTTGCCGTACTACCATACATGTTTCCTTTCTTTGAGCTTTGTGACTGACTATAAAACCACACATACCACGTGGATTATTTTTACCAGTGAAAACCATGGGTGATCCTTCTCCCCATCAGTGCAGAAGAGAGGCAAAGGCAAGTACAATGACAGCCTTCAAAAATCATCAGATCCTCTGCTGAAAAGTCACCTCACACTAGAGAGAGGAACAGAAATTTTAGCTTCAGCCTGCTCCTAAGGAGCAAGTTCAACCAGCTGCTCTCTTATTAAAAAAAAGGAAAAAAAAAGGAAAAAAAAAAAAGGAAAAAAAAAGCAAGAAAGAGAGGTTTAACTGGAGTATTATCAGAGATTTAAAGTATTAAGAGCCTGTTCAGCTGTGCCCTTGCTAACAGGTGTCTCCAGCAGTGAAATGCAATTAATATGGAGAGGATTTCTGGGAACATGGGGATGGATAGGTCAGCCAAATAATCCCACATTAAAATTAGTGAGTTGTTTATTGCTAGTAGCACAAAAAAATATGATACAAAATACAACATTCAGGTAGCACTGGGCTTGCTGAAAGGTTTTATAAAAAAATATTAAGCTTTGCACACCATAGTGCCACTAACACTTCTGTAAAACCCTGGAAAAGTTCCAACAAAGCCAAAAATGCCCTGCTCCACAGCATTACATGATAAAAATCACTCTTCTGCCTTATCCCCGCTCTCCATCACCTTCCTGGGCATCCTGGTCTTTACCCTCTCTCATTTTCTTTGATGTAGTTCTCAAGAGAAGAACATCTGATCCCAGTAATCTCAAAAGAGCAACAACAGTGGGAGGCCTATTAAATCTCATTTTCAGCTTGTTCTGAGAAATTGAGAGGAGGGAGAGGATGAACAAGAGAATCCTGAGCGTGGCAGTTGCTGTAAATAAGAGAAAACAGGGTGCACATCAAAAAGAGAAGAGGTTGTTGAAGGATCAGTGGTCCCAAACTAGAGATTATTAAAGGGGTAAGAGAGAGAGAGAGACACCCCAGCTGGTTTTCCACAAGCAGCAAATGTTTGTGGTGAAGGAAGCACGAAATAAAACATGTGGAAAAGTCTGCACTAATACAACATGAGGATTGCAAGTGTGAATGCAAAGAGGCCTTTTAGGGCCATCATTACACATCCTGTGCATTAACACTGAAGTTGGACTAAAGCAGGAATCAGAAACCCGAGCCCTTTCGATTATATTCAGCTCTGGAAGCTCAGAGACACACCTCCATCCCAAGGGCTTGGATGCCCTTGGTTCTTAACACAGAAGCTGCAGATTAAACACATTTCCACTTTGGATTCAAACATGCACATATATACAAGGGAGTACCTTTGGCAAACTAGTTTTATTTTACAACACTTTTGGGGAAATAACCTTGCTGAGCTAACTCGGTGCGTGGGAGACAATATATAAGATTCCTGGGGGTGGAGAGGAGGCTGAAGTAAATTATTCCCTTTATACTGCAGTATCGAATACACCTATTTACTAGATGTCACGAAACCAAGACATTGCACCAAATTCCGTAAATTCTGCTCTTGAAGTGATGATTCAGATAAAGGCTTTTGTAGATTAGAAGAGACCACACAGGTTACTTCTGATCTTCAAAGTAAGTTTGGAGATCGGATAACCTACACATTTGCAGATGAACGATCCTGCGAGGAACATGACTCCATGCACAGTCTTGGCATGAGCTTGGAAAGCCACACGCCTGGGACCCCATAAGCACTTCCTCTCCTCCTGGGGTTGTGGAGGCAGCTGATGAGGCTCAGCAACTTCTAGTAATTAAAGAAACAGGTGCAATAACATCACACTATCACTTGGGAACTTAGCACACTTCTTTTTCTGTTGCGCTCACACTCAGATGCTTTTCTTTTATTCCCCTTCTGTCCTCCCCTTGCATCCATCACGAAAAATTAATTTCCCTTTACTGGAGTTCACAAGCAGGAGGTGAAGTTAAAAATAAACAACTTACATGAATTCATTTGTATCAGGGAAAAAATCCAATAATTTCAGGCCTTAGTGCATCTGAAATTATGTAATCATGTCCACTAGTGGTGTGGAAACATTTTAGCTGGCAAACAAGAGTGCAGAGCAGGCATACCACTGGAAGCTTGAAATAGCAAGTGGCAGACACTCAAATAAAATAACCACAGTGAAATGTGTAAGATTAGAAAGGAAAAGGACACAAACCAGCTATGACTTGACCTTGGTTTCAGTTTACTCCAGATGAAATGACTGAGATACTTATAGCCTTAAGCCTCATCATTTAGTCAGGAATTGCCTGTGATGAAAGCAGTTGGAGGGAAACATTTTTACACGCATTTGTCTGCTTTAATTTTTCTCCAGCTGCTGCCTTTCCAAATTTGATTTCCAGACAAAGAGCACTAAGACAGGTGATTTAATAGACCAAGCTAAATTGAAGATATTCTGACAGCTAGCACACAAAAATTATATCCAGCTACCTCGGGTGAGGAGACCGCTCCATTTTGGAGAAGCAGGGAGGGAGATGATCCTTGGCTCAGGAGACACCTTGGATGCTCTACATCAGCCAGGACATGTCATGAGGACAGCCCTGCCTGCTGCTCACTACCCACTCCAGCCCCATGCCCACTTCCCAGATCTGGGGCCTCCAGGAAGTCTCCAAATGCCAGGATGCAGTGTCACACTCTGTCATGATCTGTTATATCCGTCTCAGGTAGAGCTGCTGAAAAAACAGATGGTCCTGCACCCCCTTCTCCCTATTCTCTTCACCTGGTCTGCGTCTCTCCCCCATCACCTCCTCATCACAGCTCCTTAGCATCACCCTACGGACACTGTGTCAGGGAGCCCAGAGCATGGAAAACTGACCCTACAAGGACAGAACAAGTGACTTGGCCAACACAGCCCCCTAAACAAAGGACACAGCAGGAGAGCTGCATAGCGATGGGGTGGGGGGGGCGGGGAAGGAATCTCCCTCAGATTAAGGCATCTGCATTGTTAACCAGAGCCCTTAACTTTCCTTTGGAGATGTCCTCTGTTCACCATGCAGCCATCATAGTTAGTGCAGAGGCCGGGGCAGGAACATGAACACTGCTTTCATCTGTGAGTGTCCTCACCTTCATCTTTTTTGTGTAAATAAGCACTGAAACTGAGCCAGAAAACAGACAAATCCCTGATCTGAGAGCAAAGCCTACTCAGACCCAGGGTTGCCGGGCTGGTGATTCTCACTCAAGTGAGCCAACAGTGTTACATGCACACACCATGCCACAAACAACCATGGAGGCACTGGGCAGGAGGCAAGGGTCAGCCTCCATCACTTTCATAAGCCCATCATAAGCTCATGTTTCCCTCCCTATTCCTCCTGCCCCTTTGTAGCATCCCATACTCTCCAAAAACTATCTCCACACCTCGAGGTCTTTGGATATAAGCAAAGCCATGTTCATTGGCAAGCAAACTTTTCCCAGAAAGAGTCCCTTGGCTCTGGCAACAGGACATTTCTGTTTTGCTGAAAGGTACAAGCCGTGCTGTTTATCCCGCGCTTGGTGGGAGCATGTTTGCATTCTTAAGAGCAGTGGTGCAAGTCACTTTCCCTGGGTATTACCATAAAAAGCTAGGTTCCCTCCAATTGCTTTTCTGTGCTTCACAAGATTGCCACTTTGGGTTTTGTGCTGGGGCAGCAGGGGTGAGATTAGCTTCCCAAAGAGAATTAAATCCATAAAAGAGGTAGAGGAGAGCCTGCTGGTGCTATTCAGGGGCAGTGGGAAGATACACTCTTCTGCAGATGGAGCTTCAGAGCATAGCCCCTCTAACCTTTATTATTATTCTTTCACTGCCAGGGAATTTAATTGATCAAAGCAACCCAATTCTTGGCACAAGTGCTTGAAGCTGCAAATCTGTTCAGACCTTGAGCTTATGGCCAGAAACCCCCTGAAGTCGCTAGCAGGTTTTGTACTCAGCTTCTGCAGGGAGCATGTCCCAGCACTGCAGTAAAGAGGTGGTGACAGAAAACGCTGAGAAAGAGGGAGGGGAAAGGGCTGATTAGAGAAGCTCATAAGGATTTGATCTCAAATGGGCCCGCTAGGCTCAGAAAGTTTGGACAACTGGGATTTTCTCAGCCCTGCAAAGCAGGAAGGCAGAGGTGACATGGAGCACCACTGTCTCCTCAGCAGCACCTCCTGCCTGGCGCCATCATTTTGTCACATTTGCTCTAGCACATGATGGGATGGGTCCCCATCTGAGATCCAAGGTCAGAATCACAAACACGGAGAGGATGGCTGCTTTGGCTCCTCACCTGCTTTGAAGACGCTTCTCACAAGCAACTCAAAACCTCGGGAACAGGCACAAAACAAATAAATTGAGAAAAAAAATTCCAGCTGGAGGGGCACCAAGGACACAGGTCTGTACAGCAGCATTGCCAGGCAAGCAGATCCCAGGCAGTGCAGCCACTGCAAGGGTTTGATGTGGAGCATTGGCCACCAAACAGTGCTTGCTGCCAGTGAGGGCAGACGGCAGCAGCAGCCACTGGTGGCTGGGGCGCTGCCACCAACCCGCGCTTGTTTCTGTTTCTGTGTCCCCAGCGCCCACAGCCCTGCCAGGACATCCTGACTGGGCTGCTTTGATTGCCGCTTGGCTGTTGCCGGTATCTATAAAAACCACCCAAATTACAGCTCCCCTTAAAACACCAAGCTAGTTACTAAAACAGCCTGAGATCAAGAGCACGGACCTGGCACTGACCTAGAAGCAATTGGCAGAGGCAGGCTTTTAAAATTATCTACCTAAATATGTATTTCTAAGGGAGAAACCAGAAATTAAAAGAGTATAAACTGTTGTCATAAATATTTGAGTGGGAAACAGCCTGGAACAAGTGTCTTTTGGTCTGTTAGCTGTAAAGATGCCTTTTACATTACCAAAACATCCTCTGTCACTCTCTTTCCCCACCCCTTCATTGCTCCTGTGTCTTTTTCCAACCTGACTTTATACAGAGTCAATGGCATTGGAAAGGAAAGCTGCCTGTGTTTTATGCTCTTCCTAATCTGCAAGAAAAACAAATGTAAATCACACCGCACATTTGCAGCACTGCAAAAGAAAATGTTAGATTTAAGGCTCTGATATGTACAACAGCAGAATCAGAAAGTATAGTCAGAGTGATTGGATACCAGACAAATTATTTTATATTTCTTTTAAGGTCTGCTAGGGGAAAAGAAAGGCTTGAATATGAAATAGCATTTCCCCTTGACTCACTTAGTATTGTTTTGCATTAAAAAGGAAAAAGCCGCATGGTACAAAGCATGCAGCAAGCTGAGCGAGTGGAGCGTGCATGTTACAGCAACGCACTGAGCATCAGTGCTTATTTATTAAAATTCTGATATGAGGTGAAACTCAATTTAGTTGATGTCAGCAAGCCTCCTAATGAGGCCTCTTTTTATTTTTTTAATATTTTTATTATGAAAGGGCAGCTTTGTGCCTCCTCTAATCAGCTTGACAAAGGACATATAAAAATGCAAAGAGACATAAATATTACTGTAATTACCAGTGAGAAACACCACGGAGAAATGCAGGAAGTAGCCGCAGATTTATCTGCAGATGTAATGGGTGAATATTGTGGGTTACTTGTTCTGCTCCGGTAAGGAAGGGCATTTTGTAAACCGTAAGTCACTTTGATCAAAATCTAAAACCAACGCCAAATTTGCAGCTTTTTCCCCAGACTCAGACATATTCACAAATTACCTCTGACTAAGCATCATTTACTTTCCTGTTCACTAGTTTTGCAAACACTGATGTGTCTCAGTTTATGAGCTTTCTGCTAGGCCCACATAGGGGCTTTCTCCCGATATAGCAGATGAGTAAAACTGCCCTTTGGTCCCAAGCCCAGAGCTCAAACTCTCAACTCTACAAAGAGCTTAGAGGTGGCAGCAGCAACATCAAAGGTAGCAGCAAGGGAAGGTATCGCTACAAACCTAGGAGTTGTTATGCAAATTAAATGATGCAATGTAAGGGTATGTTAATGCCTGCTTTAAGCCTCTGAACATGCCCAGTGTGAACCGTTTCCAGAAGCCTAAGCAGATTCATTCTCAGCTGGAGGCTTGTATAATTAATAAAGGCACTGTGCCTTCTCTCCTGACCCAAGTGGCTAGGTACCAAACCATTTATAGCTTTATAGGTTAACACCAACATCCAAAAACGTATTGGCAGCTTGTGCAGATCCTGGCACATTAGTGTGATGCGTTCCCAGCGTGAAACACTACTTAATAAGCGGGTCACTGCATTCTGCATTAGCTTCAGTTTCTGAGTGAGCTCAACGTATAGACCCATGTAGAGTGTATTATGGCAACGACGTCTCAAAGGGACAAAGGCATGGATAACTGCAGCGAAGTCCATTTAAAAAACGAAAAAGTAACCCTGTTCTCACTAGAGATACAGGCATTTTGAAAAGGGCACTGTCACTGTTCAGGCATTCTGGAGCATTCTTCAATCTAACACCCTGAATAAAGTTCACATATGTTAGAGGGAAAGGTGGTTGCTCCTTTGTGTAACAGAGCCCATATGGATTCAACCCACTCCTGCCACTGCCCTACCAGCAACAGTCCCAGTTTCACCCACATGAACGTGCAGCCCTGCTTGTCCTCAGTGCCAGTCCCAAACTAAGCTAGCCAATGGGTCACTGTTTCTGCACTGGGATAGAGGATTTGTAAGAGTACAGAAGTGATTTATAACCCTACTAGCCCGTCTTCCAACTGGAGATTGCTTGCTTGACAAGTGAAACTTTGTTTTGCATGAGTGTCCACAGTTGAGTGCAGAGTCAGCCCAGTTTTCTGTAAAGATGATCCAGTAGGAACCAAGCTGACTTTGCAGTGTGATGCATCAGAAAGCTCAAAGAATTAATTACTCAGCTAATTCTGTGCAGAAACCACTGCAGAATGCGCACAATGTTAAATGCTCGTATTTACGCAGTAACACATTGGCAAATGGAATTGGTACCTACCAGCACAGCCCAGTGTGCTCGAGTTGCCTGGGCCAGATAAAGTCATAATGTAAAGGAATGATCTATTGCAAATGTAGTGCATTAGAGCTCTTCATTAACAGAGGGACTAATCAATTTATGGAACTCATGAATCAGTAAAGCTATTACTTAAAATGATTATTGGCAAATTAACATATCACAGTGTACTGACCCCGATTCATCTCCAGTGTACACCTACTCTTCCACAGCCAGGGAAGGGCCCAGCACTGCTCCCTGCCTTTCCACTCGGCTCGGCCTGACTGGGTCCACTCAACACCAGCGATAAAAAACCACAGCAGCGTCAGCCTCCAAGGTTTCCACTTCGGCAGTCATACATGTGTATTGACTGTACAGATGACAGTAAAGTAAAAAAATGTTAAACGTGTGAAAGATTATGTGCCTTAGCCTCTGGGAATGAGTTCAAAATCCACTCAAGGGTTACATACTAGAAGACCCAGTGGTGGGGTGCAACTCATGAGAGAGAAAGAGGTACCCTGCCAAATTCTAATGCTGATCTCATTGCCCACTTAATGCTTATTCCTGTTTTCGAGGTAACATAAGCCAACACATTAATTTGGATTCAGATTTAGCCAAACGAGGGCTAAGGGAGGAAGATCTGTTTACACAAAAATCCAAGGGCCACGCTGCCTGTGCCCCAGTAGTTCAGCAGCCCTATAGACCAAACCAACCAGAGCAGAACACATGGAAAACCTCAATGCAAGATAAAAGAAAAAGAGACGTAAAAAGGGAAATAAAGGGAGAAATGGCATTATTCAACCTACACGAAGTCACAGAGCTCAGTAGGCCACACGTATGAAATGATCCTTTATTAGTGATCCTGTGGCTTTAAACCAGAGGAGACATGGGCTTTGAAATCCTACAGACAGACGATCATTCCCTATTCAATTCTACTAGGCTTTTTCACAGAAGCTTTTTACAGTCTAAACTGACATTCTTCTCTCTATTCATTACCGCATTCCTGGCCTAAAAACTGTATGACAAGGGAAAGGAAGTGGAAAATTAGGTTACAGTGCAAACAAATACACTGAAAACATTGCACATTTGAAAATGAATTAAGTTTAACTATACTTCCCAAAGGTTAACTTCATAGGTTTTATTATTAGAAAATATCAAAACACTGTTCATTTACTGCAGAGCTCTCCTGCCTTGCTGCTTTGTTTCTGGGTCATGCAAGTGTCACAAAGGGTCAGCTCCACATTACTTACAAGCCACGCTTGCTTAACAAAGTAATGCACAATCTTTCCAACACTCATCCACTATTAAGCGCTCGAGCATAGGGTATCATGGACATCAACAAAGCCCTCATAGGTTCACCAAAACAAGGAAGCTGCTACCAGCTGAATCACTGGCTTTCTGAACATACTCGCAAAGGGCAGGACACTCCAGCCTGCCTTAAATCAACATTTCCTTGCTGAAGTCCAAGGAGGCATGCCGCTCTAGGCCAGTGAAAAGCCCATCCTTGACATCGGTCATATTGCTGTCTGCTCAGTTAAGGTTTAATCTGAGGTTATCGTTGTCTTTGTTAATTCATTATACCTTATTTTTGTTCTCGTAACTACAACCTCACCAATACAAAGAGCAACCAAAACTGCATTATATTAGTTCAGGGCTCTGAACACAAAGGTGAGTTTGGGAGGTTGGCTATGTCCAGATGCACCCTCAAGCTCTGCACTGATGCCACAGAACTGCGAAGTTGTAGCCACTCTCCCTTGCTCTGCATCAGTTTTCATGGGAAAGGAGTACAAGAGCCAGAGACACTTGCATGATTCAGCCAGGTCCCCACTTCGGAAGGTCAGGAGATGACAAACATATCTCCACATGTCATTTTAGAATCTTTGTGTCTCCACTTCCTACACATTACATTTGCACACGAATATTTGAGACTATGTGTGCCTTAACTTGATGGGGGAAAAGCCCACGTTAGCAGTCTGGTTTGAGACAATGCATCAGACAAGATGACATAATTGGAAAAAAAGCTCAGTGTTCAGAGCTATGCTGGGTCTTAATGGGTTTCATCTTTGTGTGCGAGTTAATTGTCAGTCCCCTGTCCTGTTGCCATCACTCCACAGCTTCATCTTGTTGAAAGCTATCCAGTCTCTTGACTAGCACGACAAACACGCACGTCTTAATCATCACCATCTTAAATGGACTCTCCAGAGTAAACAACAGAAGCACAGCTGCAATATTTACTTTTCTACAATGAAAGTCCCCCAGGGGAAAAAAGAGGTGGGGATGGGGAAGGGACCCTTTCTTTCTTCTGAGCACTCGGTGTAATTACATTCCTAATGGTGAATTTATGATATCTTATCTTGTGCACAATGAATACTCTATGTGAGTCACCAGATTTGATATGACACTAAAAAGAAAGAGTGGCTCATAGTTAAGCAAAGCTGGAGAACTGGATGGCCAAGTTTTTGTTCTGTCAAGCACGAACATTTCATCACCTTGAGGGCGTTATTAAACTTGCCAACCCTTTTGCTCCTCTTGTTGGTAAGACATTTCCTGGAGAACAGGAAAGGAGGAGGGAAAGGGGCACTAAAACATACTTTCTAAAGACTTGAAGACATTTGTCCATTTTATGACTCTTATTTGTTCTTGCTCTCTCTGTTCTTCCCATTGTTCTTCTCCCCATTAAGATCTTGTTGACATCACTCCTTTGTTATCTTCCTAAATTAGCTGTAATGAAGTCCTTTGAGCTACATGTGCACGCCTTATTTCTTCAGTTTTTGCTTCTCTGAACTGTCCCTATTCACTTTCCTTCACACTAGAGCCTCCCTTCTCCCAGTCCACAACATGCTTTCTAATCTGCTTGTCATTTGCTTCTTTTCACCTTTAGTTACCCACTGGCCAATAGCCAGCGTACTTTACACAATAAATTACTTTATAACTGACTGTCACTGAAAAGTGATAGGCATGTACATGGATAAAGCTGAGCATCAAGAGTGGGAGCCATCTGAAATTTCAGTGCCCCAAAACACAAGGACAAAGAGGGGAATCAAAAGGAGATAGCACAAAAAAACCCCTGAAGGAACACTTGTAATTTCTGGCACGTGCAAACAAGTCTAAGGGATGGTTGTAGCCATAAAACCACTGGACTGCAGATCATGTAGCTTACTACACAGCCTGTCTGGCCACCTGACCGTCACCCGACTAAACTGGAAGCTGTTTTTATGTAGCATCTTTCGTAATCGCGGTATTTCACAGCACTTTACAGAATAATGAGTTGGCATACTACAGCTATTATGCACTTAGCAATAGTGCACAGACAACCTTGCACATCTAGAATCAATTTTATTGAAAAGCTGATGGGCAGGGCAGACAGGTTATTCTCTGCCTTTTTGTTATGAGAAGTGCCACGGACCTTGAGCTTGCCTCTTGCAATGCAATATAAAAACTGGGCTGTTATATATATGCTGGGGGTTTTTTTCAAAGGAAAAAAGAAAAGGTGTGTTTTCACTGAGTGATAGCTTGCTTAGAGTGGGTTACAAGGACTCTATATCCCAAGATCTGCCTTCTAGTCCCTATTAGGATGATAGGAATATTTTCATGATTAGCTACTATGTCAAACAACATAATTTTCATCATCCTGTATCTACTTGAGAATTTTCTTCAAAAAGACACTAAGACACAAAGTGGAATGATTCAAGTGGAAGATGAGGATGGCACTGCCCCTGAATGGCAAGTCCCAGAGGCAACAGCAGTTCTCTACACAGTCTATGATTTGTCTCACCCTATTAGCCACCTTGATGAATATTTACATATTATTCTTTCATGCATGAATGCACAATTGCACCCACAGGTAATGGTACATTGTGCAGCATACGCTATGAGCTTGTGACACTGGACTCATCCCCCCTTCTCCACTCTATGCTTACTGTAGGAGCAAAGCACACCACCATGCAGGATCCCTTTGGAAAGTGGCTTAGTGGTAAATCCCTCTCTTTTTCCCTTTCACTGCACAGTACCTGACACACTGTCTTTGGGGATGGGCACAAATTCTTCTCCTGGAATTGCTCTCAGCCTCACACATCTCCACTGTCTGAGAAATTAGATGAGTCACCAGCAACTACACCTGCCTGGACACTGTCCTGTCCTGGTAAACCTATACAGGACCCAACCAGCTAAAACATTCATTTTGGTTGAAAGTTAACTCACAAAAAACAAATGAAAACAGAAAATGCAACTTTCAGCATAGGCTGAGAGTAGGACCCAGAACTTAATTTTTTTACCAAAGTTCTTCAGTGTGTTTTTTCTTGTTTAAATGAAAGAAAAGATCAGTACTAGCAGCATGCTACTTTTGAATTTCTTTTTTTTCTCCCCCCTAATGCAGGCCGTATTCAAAATTTTTCTTATCACACCGTTCCACAGTGGCTTTATAATTCTCCTTGGTGTTCCCCAGGAGAGCCATAAATACCTTGCAAGACCCCAGCAATGTCTGTGACAGTGATTACTAGGAAGGGATCACAACTGCTAACATTAGATATCCTTTAATTCAGAAACAATATACACAAGAAAGGCAACACGGCCCAGCAAAAGGGAGTTTGAGGGACTTATTCCTGTGTCTCTCCCTCTTCCTCTTGCACTTTGTTTAGCTCATCCATTTAAATGGTGACCTCAGCAGAGCAGTTGTCTTCTGTGTCTCTGGAGACGTAGATAGAGGATGGTTCACATGGGGGCCCTTCTACAGAACATCAGAAGCCTTTAGCCTGATGCAGTTATGCAGGGAAACAGGTAACATGACAAATTTCCAGCCACACTGCTAGTCTGTTGTGCCACTTGAGCCAACAACCACAGACATTGGAGAACCAAAAAGCTCTGGAGCAATGAAGGACTCTTGGTGGGATAGCCCCAAGGTTTAAAACCATGCCTAAAGTTAGGGTGAGCAAAAGAGCCTCCTACCAAGCCCTATGGTTTTATGTAGATTAGAGTTGTCTGGTTGGCCTGTTGGCCTTACACCCCTTTCACCCCTTAGAAGGTTTTGTTCCAGTAAATTCTCCTTTCCTTGTTACCTCATTGGTCCCTGGTTTCCACTCCGCCCCTTCCCTCCTCCCATTGGATGTTGTTCTATCACTCTATCTTCTCTCCACCCCTGTGCCCTCACATGATTGGTTATTCATGCTCTGCCCGCCCCAATCCTGTTCCCCTATATAAATCTATTTTTGCCCTTAATCCCGGGTCTTCGTCACTGGACCCTTCTGCTGTGGATTACAAATGAATCCCTCAAAACTCTACACAAAGGACCCCTCTCTACTCTTTGCCTCCGGCAACGCCTGTGAGCACAAACAAAGTGTGATAACACCGAGTGCGTGTGTGTTTGTGCCTCCGTCTGCACGGGTGAGAGAGTCTGCCTGCCAGTGTGTCAGAGTGGCACCACCAAAGGAACCCGTCCCAGGGACACTTTTGGGAAGGACAAGGCAACTTTACCATCCACCACCGCACCGTGTCAATAGTCCACTTTTAAAGGATGCGTGCTTCTTCCTATCTATCTTGGGATTTCATGTAAGAAAGGTAACTCTCCAGCTTATGTGTTTACAGTGAAAATTTCAAAACAAATGCAGCAAAGAAAGATGCTGTGACAAGTTACCTGCAAACCTGGAAGATAATAGCTCTCGGAGGTCAAGCTGCTCTGTTTACCCGAAAGAAGCATTAACTCTTACATCTGATAAGAATATCAATGTCACTATTCAATATGTGACACATTCTCTTTGCAGAAATACAAAGACAATCCGTTTATCCATTAGTGCAGAGTGTCACATCAATTACTGGGATAGATGCATCAGGGAAACTCAATTGCTCTCATAGATTTTTCCAAGCAGTAAAGTTGCATTTGCCTTAACCCCAAAGGAAGGAAGACCATCCTTTCCTCATTATTTAAAATCTCCACTTCTGCACAAATTAGAAATCCCAGCCAACTTTCACAACTCCATGTGTGCAAAATCCCTCAGTAGTGCCAAGTATGTCCTTAAGGGAGCTGCAACTCTTGATGCCCAGTTTCAACACTGCAAGTATGAAGTCTGTCCATCACCCACCATGGACAGACATTTTCATGCAGGTGACAAAGCAGCACCCTGAAAATCTGTGCTGTTCCCACAGGTCTGCAGTCATTGCAAAAGCTGGTAGTTTCCCAGTTCATGCATGGAACTACTAGCCCAAGCAAGAGGTGGAAACACAGAACAGTAAAATGGTTTGGAGGGGCACTGGAGCTGTATTAGGTGATTCTAATCCTGTTAGGCCAGTTGTGCGGCTTGGGAGTCATACTGAAACACTTCCAAGGGCCAAGGCCTTTGACCAAATCTGCAGTCCCTTACTGCCTCTTGTGCAGTATCCTGGATCCATTAAAATCCATTCTTTATTAGCCCCTGGAATCACATATGACAGAATACTGCAAGCAAAGCTAACACTGCTTTTCCAGGACTGGCAGATGTCAGAAACACTTGAAATCTGGTGAGAAACTTCCATCTCATGACATTTCTTCAAACCTTGTTCAACGTCTTCAAGCACAGCTCAGCTTTCAGGCTTTGACCTTGTCTGGAAAAAGATACCACAAAGGCAAATATGAGATGAAGAATTTGAGAAGCAGCCAAAATTTTTCAGAGTACGGAAATACCTTGCTCATTCTGAGTTTGCAGCTCGGGCCTGTGTTTTGCTCTATTTAATGCAGTTCACTATATAAGGGGGGTCATATTTTACAGAAATACTGCAAAAGGACAGAAGGCAAGCTGGACTTGTCTATCTTTTCCATTCTATGTCCTCATAGGAAGACCACTCTCTGGAGAGCTTATTCATATTTCAAAGGATGAGCTGTGATTCCTGAGCTGATTTCAGTCTGTATCGTTTTGGTCCCAAGAGTGTTGGCACAGTTAACAAAAACACACCCAGCAGCAAGGCAGCTCTTCTGCTAACACGGCACCGTGTGGATGCGAGGTATGCACGTGGACATCAGTCACAGTGCTACACCGCACCCTGGGTGCTTGCACACTTTACTGGTACCAGGCGCACTCCTTTAAATTTTTGATGCTACTAAAGTGATCTGAAAAGTGTGGTTTCAGCTCACTTGTGAGCTCCTCCGCTTGAAGAAGAGCTCCTGCTAGGCTCCCCACCCCACACACCCCCAACCTTCTTTTTGAGGATAAAGAGGGGTGGAAAGCACTTCAGAGACACTGGAATGATATCGTGCCTCTCATCCCACAGTCCAGTGACTCAAGCAATCTCCCAGGAGGCAGGAAACCCACCTCCAGTTCCCTCCTCTGCCTCAGAGCCTGTACCACCTTAGATGATCCCATCCCAGAGTACCCAGTAAAACAGTGGGTATTCGAGGATGCAGATTTGGTGTGAACCACCCAAATTAGTCCTCGTGCTTCAGCAGGGCAGCTGAAGAGGGAACAACCATACAAAGTTCTGCAGAGCCCTGGTACTTGTATGTCACCTCGTCAAACACATTCTCTTAACTCTGAACTTAATTTTACCACCCGTTTATTAATTACTGACTTCCTAATCAAGCGCCAGCAAACAAGGCATTAAATAAACTGAGCAGCAGTACCAAGGCATTTGATAAACTAGAAATAACACATCAAAGGCTACAGTCTCATGGTAATACAAGTTCTAGTTAAAGGCCTCCCCATGCATATATGCCTTGATCTGTTAAGGTTATTAAAACGGCAAGCACAGCTGTATTTTTATTAAAATAATTAGCTCCTTCAGTCTGTTTTGAGTGATGTTCCTCATTTTAGATTCAATTTAAGCTCCATCCTATCCAAAGCAGCATATGATTGCAAATTATCTCTATCACAAATGAACGTTACAGTGGTATTTAAAACCTAATTATTAACTCAATATTGTAATGGCTTGAGCCTGTAAGGCACAGAGTTCTTGAAGGCCCCTGTAATTCACAGGCATCAAGGTGTCATACAGCCTCCTACAGAAACCTGAGCCACAACCCTGTGTCCCATTGCAGAAATGCCTCCAGAAAGACCATGTTTGAAAGCATTTGACACTTCCTATAGACAGCAGGCAGTCATCTAGCGCAAGTTTGTGAACTTCTCTGCAGCAGGGTTAGTTTAAGTAATAATAATATTTATATTCCAAAGAACACTGTTTAAATACACTTCCCACACAATGAGATTTACTATTTTTGGATGGAAGATGTCTAAACATCAGAAAAATAGCAAAGATCAGAGCAGGGAGTTTGAAGTCAAAACTCCAGTTTTATGATTCTACTGGGACTGGAGAAGGGAATGTTTGATTATTATTATTTTTTAGCCACCTCTATTTGCTAAGCATCTTTTACACAGAAGTCAGTAGAAATATTGAAATTCCTAGAGAACTTAGTGAGGTCTGCCTCAAGCACTCACTACTGTTGGGCCTGGACTAAACTCCCTAAATACTGCATACTGAAAATTAGCCCATATGTAATATGCATAAAACTCTTTGCCTGATGGAAAGGGACCAAGTTTAAATTCCTCCCTGCCACAGCGCCTGAAGAACAATGCTGCATCCTGCTCGACCAGCATGAGTGTGGTGCTACCCTTGGCTCATCACTAGCCCCATGCAGGGCTAGCAGGGCCTGGGGCATCACTACTTGGAAGCAGCCCCTGGCCTCCTCCAGCTCTGTCATCCCACTGTCGGGGCAGACATGCCCTATTCTCTCAGGTCAGTACTGAAGCCACGGCCTTGCATAGCAGTGGGAGGCCGTGGTGCTTCAGGTAAGATGGAGGAGCACAGCTGTGAGCTTTTCATGCTCACAGGAGAGCTTGTGGCACTGCCCTGCACAGCCACTGGCCAGGGGTACCTTCCCACGCCAGGCCACATCCTCCCTGTACAGGCAAATGCTGTTTCTCACTGGTAGCACCGTGCCTTGCTTTGGGCAAGCTGTCTCCCAGCCTACAGGGACTGGGCTTTGTGCTGGGAAGCAGAAAAAGAGCACTCTGGAAGTCCTACTAAACCCACTTCCTGAATCTGGGACAAATCATTAATTATTTCACAATAATAACGCCTGAGAGTCAAAGATGACCAAAAAGCCTACTGAAATTAGAGGGTTTTATCACAGCAGCAAAATTGAGGGGTATTTGGGATGTAATTGCAATTAGATGTTCTTTGCTGCTCTTCCCCTTGATGGAGTTTTTCCCTGGCTTGTAGGTCACTGACCTTCCCTCATTCTTTGCAGGGACATATGGCCATCACTCTCATGTCTGCAATAAAACTCTGCACACAGGGCCTTAAACAAAAACAAACTTTTCACCTTGAGCACAGTGAGTAATCACTGCTGTTTGAGCACTTTTCGCAATTGGCAATTTTTGCACTTTGGCAGTTTTACTCTCCAAATCCAGAAGAAAGTCATATCTTGCCCTGGATAATAAATTGAGAAAGGTAAGGCGATTATAAAAATTGATTAAATGGAAAAAGTGGCAGGTAACGGCATCAAAATGAAGGCACGAATTTCCTGCATGTAGGACTTAAATAAAGAAAGGAAAACAGGCTTTGCAATGAATTCAAACAATGGGAGAGACAAAGGCACATGAAAAGTTTAGGTGCTCTTACAAAATCTGAACTAGACTTCCAGAATTTTTTGAGATACTGCTCATATGTACATGCACATCTAAATTCACCTCAAAAGTGCTCTATACTGTAAGCAGCCTGCCAAGAATTAATAAAAATTATATATTTTTTTTTTCTCTCTATTTACTCTTTTCTGCCAGTATTTCACATAAACAGACTGGGGAGGGAGGGGCAGGGGGAAACACACATGC
>VYZQ01000299.1:46890-73664 GCA_013400655.1 Mystacornis crossleyi
AAAATGTTTTCACTCAAGCAATCAACCAGCACTTAAATCCTCTTTAAACTCCAATGACAGACTGCCAGTAAATGCTCTGTGCTAACACCAAATGATAGAAGACACACATAGACCTTTTTGTCACCTCACCAACCAGTGGTTTTACCCCACTGGTTAGTGTTTTCTCTTATCTGCATATTTCTCAGTTTCTCTCTATGCACCGAGAGATTATGTTGCTTCTTCACATGCTAACTGTGCTCAACTTTTACAGATTTCTGCACCCATGAAAACATGCATTGGCATTCTACTGCTTCCCTGTTAGTTATCCCCAGTAAGCCTGCGCTGGAACTGATTTATTCCAGCCCCTTTTATGCCATTTCCCTGCAGACAGGCTGCACGCAGCCATGCCAAGAACTCCCGTTTTCCTTTGCACAACAGGTCATCAAAACAGCTTCTCGGTTTGTCAGTGGGCACCACACATGTATCATATGCAATGGACTGGACCTGTCAAATAAGGGAAAATGCTGAAAAGATCAGTTTTCCCTATATAGTACAGCCCTGTCATATAAAACTATTGCAGTGATTATCCTAGAGGCTTGCGACCATGACACATGGGTTCTCCTCTGTATTTTACCACTTGTGTCTTCTTGTGGTTATTCTTTCCATATCTCAACAAATGTAAATGCTCAGGAATGAAAAATACTAAGGGACTCGTCCCTCTTGAGTTCATTAATGTCTCAAAAATAAAAAGACAGCCCTGGTGTACAACTTCATCAGAAAAAAACAAGCTTTCCTTTTGAAGGTTTCTGCATAGAACATGTTAGCAGAAGTACGTTGAGGTAGGCAGGAAACATCACTTCTGTGATGTGAGACTTCAAAACAGAGAAATATATTCTATTTTTTGAAGTCCTGCTTTGTGTGTATGTGTGTCTTTCCCCCCTCTCCCCACTGCTGTCGCAGTTCAGTGCTGTCAGCTTTGTTTCATTCATGAAAAAAGCTGTCAGCTTTGTTTCATTCTGGGTCCTGGCCCAGCTCTAGAGAACAGGCTCTTTCTGATAATGCTGGATACTTTTTTAGGAGACGCTAAAGAGCTCCATCAGGAACACAGTGGTCTAAAAGCTTGCCAAAAATCTGACTGACTTTATAAGCTCTATTAGTGGTCAGCCTCACTAGCAGAGTTTGTAAGCATTGCCAAACTGCTCTGACTGTAGTTCGACATGCTGTGCTGGCTGCAGCTGATGCAGGCTGAAAAGTGAGTCGTGATTGTCCCCCTCCCCCCAGGCCCTGTCCTAGCTTGTCACCGCCTTCCTATCAAAATTTACCCTGCCTCATATCTGACAGAGCAGCTTCACAGGCAATCACCCTCTCAGCCAGCTGTGTTCATACAGGCCAGGTTGAGAAATACCATGGTTAGAAATGCTTCAGCTAACCAAGGTCATATGGCCAGGAGTGGGGCAAGGGCAGCTATAAAGCTGGCAGGCTGATGAGGCTACGATCTGGAGCAAGCTAGGGGATCAGGCAAGGTTTGGGGACAGCAAGGAGCCCATCTGTGTCCTATTTCAGGAAGACCTGAAAGGAGAGGGCTCTCCCCTTGGAGTTTTCCAGCAGCTCCATCCAACAGAACAAGTCTTCGACCTCTGCATGGGATGCTGCTCTGCTGTTTCCAACACAATGGCCAAAAATACACAGCCAAAAAGCTCCACACACAAAGGCAAAACCTCTTGTTATGGCCAGGCAATTTTGGACACCAGGAAGCTTGCATAAGTTTCTATTAATAACAGTAACAGATTATCTAAAAGGAATGAAAGGCAGCTAATACTAAACTTGGTGCATGGGTCAGTCTGTAGACAAAACACGTTGCTTGCTTTGTGGTAATGGTTCTAGCATAAACACAAGGTATTTAAAGAACAAACCTTAATTATCAGTGCATTTGGGTGGGATATCCCCGGCCCCCCCCTCCAAACATGTAGAACTTCACAAATTTCAGTCCTGCTGCTTCCCAAGAAATAGTTTGAGAGGAGAGGCTGTGTATCACCCCATTAGCATAGCCCCAGGCAGCACATGTGCCCTGAGGCACACAGTGCAGGCTCCACACCTGTATTTCGACTACAGGATGCCCTAGAGTGACCGAAGCTGTCCAAAGGCCCCCAAGGATATGTGTCTACCACTGAGTGATCCCTTCCGTTCCCTTCTCCCTGTATGGATAGTTTTACAGAATTGGCTCTCAGTCTTAATTGTGACAGTGTTTTACCGGAAAAATATTGCCCGGACTGGCCGTCTATCTCAACTACTGGATCCTTAAAAAGTTAAAAAAAAACCCAACCCTCCCCCCCAAGAAAACCTCCAACCAACCGTAAAACACAAGGAAAACCCAAAAAACCCTCCACGCTAGAAAGCTAAGATGCAGGCAGTCCTCAAAAATACCTTTAGAATCCCCTCTCGTAACCTACCACAAGACTACTGTGGGCTTGCTATACTTAAATTAGTTGTTTAGTGGACTCCTCTAACCATGGACTCCTCTTCCTTTTCCTACATCTAGTGGAAGCTTTCTTCAGGACATCTTCCACTGGCTTCCTCACCACTGAAAAACTGAAACGGAATAAAAATCCAGCAGTCTCTTGCAACTATGGCTCCCTGGAAGAGGGATTGATGCCTGCTATCATCAGAAAAAGCCAAGGATATTATACAGCAAATGAAGATGACTGCTGCATGGAGAAGCTCTTTCCCTGAAGGACGCCCGTGGGACCTCACCTGGCAGTGAAGAACAGCCTGTTTCCATCGGACTTCATCTCACTGCAGAGCAGCAACAGGAGGTATCACTGGGACTGACGTCCCCCAAGGGTACAGCACCCTACCAGCCAACTCACTCTTCAGCAGCCTCCCTGATGGCCCAGTTTTGCGTGGATCACTTCCCCCCAGCAGGGGGATCAGCCAGCCAATTAGCCTTCCCAGTTCTTCACCACCAGAGCAAGGACAACGCCTTCCTGACACACAGGAGAAAGGAGGGAGGCATACGATTTAAGGAGGTGAAACCATGGCAGTGCTGAGCCCTGTGGTGCCAGAAATTCCACGGATTTGTGGTTCTGGTGCTAGTGATGGTGCCTAGTGTTGGTATGGCACCTATCAGCACATCCAGCTGCATCGGTGATGCACTCAGAAACCAAACCTCCGTGAGCTGGGAACTGCTGTTCTCATCTCAAGATGATTCACTCAGATGCTAGAACTTTAAATGTCACTATTGTTAACTCACAGCTCAGCAGAACACACAAGAAAGACTGGGAAGGGATGGATTCAGAAAGTCTGCGTGATTAGCATGAGTCACAGCTCATTTTGGCACCACCAGCGAATAGGCCACGCACCCAGCACTTCATTGCCTTCAAGAATCTGAACCCCAAGGCAGACAGGCTGAACCCATCCACAAAGGGGCTAGGCTTCAAAGCAAAGCCAAACCAAAGGAGCCAAGCAGAGCTCATGGGTGTATTCCAAGCCCACAGAAGGAGAGCTTAAAGTGCATGAAAACACTTGCACAAGACAGTTTATCGTAAGAGAAACATATGATTTTCCAGCTGTAGCCATCTTCATGGAGGTTTAAGAGCCTTTGTTCACAAAAGGCTATATTTCTGCTCCCCTCCAAGTCAGATACTTTTTACAGTGTTTTTGCTGAGCTGATCTCTAACTGAACCTTTCCCAGTGCAGTTACTACAATGTATGCCCAACTCCAGTCTTCCTTGAACCATATTTGCATCTTACATCAGAAAAGAAGGTACAGGCTCAATATCCTCAATACTGGATGGAAGCTGAGTTTGCTAAGCTGACAGCGTGCCAAGCACGCATGGTTTTTCTGGGGAGCAGGCAACACAATGCCTGTTACTTTTTGTTGAGCATGGGTGAAAAAGCAGGGTGGAATCTCTATCAAATACAATAGAAACTGAGATTTTGTGGCAGTGAACAAGGAAGTTATTGCTGTAGGCCGGAGAGCAAAAATTCATACCAGGCAATGGATGTAGGGCAGAGCAAAGTGCATGGTTTGGAGAATACGAACAGAAGAAAATAATTTATGTTAACTGCAGGGCATGTCTTGGAGACGGAGCACGTGGACAGGAAAAGTCCTTCATTCTTTTTCAATTCTAGGACTGCTGCAACAACAATACAATTTTGCTTAACACCGTAGCTATATTACCAGAGGGACTGAGAACTTGGAAAGCTTAGAAGCAGCACAGCCATTCTCACATTTTGAAAGAGTCTCACCATGACCATAGAAGACTGTCAATAAATAAATTTGGTATGGTATCACTAGGCATGTCAAGGATGGAAAAAAATGGGGCAGGAGACAAATGAATGCATTTACATCTGATTTTGCATCTAAGTTATCAAGGCTTCCAAAGTTGAAAAGAGCCAGCTTTACAACATCCTCACTATCTCTTTGTTCAGAAAAACGTCACAGCACTGTTGTTAGAAGTGCAGTGATCATGAAGGCATTGTATTTACAGACTGTATTTTCACAAGTTGAGGCAAATCAGTCTCACATCCTTCCCAATGCTTCATCATCATTTGCTTTCCTTGCCTTTTATTCCAACTCCAGCTTCACAGCTAGAACATCTAGTCCACTCCACCTGCCCTGTGATGGTGTACAGCATTCCTGAAATGCGACACAGCGATGGGACTGAGCCTGCAGGTCCGTGGAGACCTGAATCAGTTCAAGACAAGTTGTGGCATGCTGGCACTCATCCCACTCCTACATTGCCCCTTCTCCTTCACCAGTGCAAGGGGTTGTCAGCTTCAGTGGCAACCTGGCTTGCTACCCGCAGAAGCAAACTCTGCTCCCTGGAGCAGCCCAGTCTGCAACTACAGGAGCAACAGTGTGGGTATTAAGATAGAAGTTAGCTGGTCAATACTTCAGTTGTGGTGCTAGAAGGAGGTGGTTCTGGAGTGGAGTCAATGATACATATAACTCCAAAAGATACTTCCTAATGAAAAATAAATCTCATTTAATAAATCATTAAAGAAATCAGAGCATCCACTCAGATTCCCCCAAAGACTTTCCCCATAACTGAAGCATGATGTTCCATATTGCCCTTTGCTTCTTGATATGCTGGGAAGAAAGAAAATGGAGAAGAACATTTCTAATACGTTTCCTGTACAAAGTCATGTAAGCACTGTTGATATCTATTGCAGATGTGCAAGTTATGTTTGGATACAAATTCCAGTGCCTCACAGCTTTCAGACATGCACACATTGACAAAGCCAGAGTCAAAATAGCTTGGTTTAGTTTCCCACAGTTCCAGTGTCATTCACCCTAACACAGAAGATCAGCATTTCTCAGATTCCCAGGCATCAACAACACTCTCACAGAGCTGAACAATCCTTGTGACAACACAACTTGGGAAGAGAGGATTTCCCAAAATCCTCCATGAAGTTTGGGGGCTGCTCAGCCTCCGTGTGTACCTGTCATCAATTTCTTTATCTTTAGGACAGCATAAATGATCACCAGAAAGTTGCTGTTATCACCCTCTGCAACGGGCTGTCTCTTTTTCTGCTATGCAGAGCATCAACATGAAAGAGCAAGCCCTTGAGCAGGTGCAGACCCATGTCCCATGTAAAGAAGATACCACCATCCCCCAGCATCTCTAAAGTTTGTGCACACAATAAGGAGCTGCTATGCATTGGCAGGGGGTGGGGAAAGGCAGGAGGACTTTTATTCCATGTTGTTAAGTCCTATTTAAGTCCATTGCTTAGGTTTATCAGCAATGGATGGATTTGGGGTAAGGATCATCAGGATAGCAGGATTTAGAGAGTCCCTTATTTCCAGTGTCCTTCCCCCTTTTTATGGTGCCCTTTTCTTTTTTTTTCCACAAGTAAATTAAAAATGTTGCTGCAGTATTGCTGACCTCTTTCACACAGGGCATCAAATCTCCAAAGCGTCCCTTAAAGCCCAGTCCTTTCCCAGTGCTGTATCCTATTAGTGCACTGACCCTTTGTGCATCCAACAGAGCTGCTAACCAAAAATGCCTTTGGAATCTGAAAGCTGTGGCACAAAGGCAGCCCTTAGGTTTGAATAGGGCAGAGTGGAGGATTTATTCCTCCTTGGAGTGAGCTCTTCATGGCATGGGGGTTACAGCAGAACAGGCAAGGAGAGAGTGAGGGCTCTTCAGCAGGCATAATTCTCTTATTAAAAAGGAAACAAATTGGACTCCATACCAAGAATTTCCTAAAACAGAGTTCTTACCAGCTGACTTTAGTTGCATAAGCAGCCTCAAACATAGCCAACTTCCCAAGCCTAGGTCACAATGGGGAAAAAACTCTGGGAAAGAAAAAAATCTGGGTTTGAATATGGATCAGAAGAACAGCAGTCCAGTTGTGTGCCACAGAAGGGCATCCCATTCAGAATTCAATAAAGGGAATACTTGAAAAACAAAGCATCTTTCAGGTACTGGAGCTATGAAAGCTTTTTTGAAACATTCCTTGAACTTAAAAGATGGGAGCAGAGTGCCTAGGAGCTCTATCAAGCTAACTTTTAAATAAGTTGGTGTGAACTGGTATAGAAAACAGCTCCTTCCTTCATATCTCCAAACGTTTTGAAAAGGAGAGGGATATATCTACATGCAGAGACCAAATAGATGTGGTAGATTATCACAACGACAACTCTCCTGAGCATAGCTGGCCCTCAGAAAGAAAAGTCCAGGATGAAATAGTATCCCTCGGTAATGAATTTGTTCTTACACCCCATCACAAGTCAAAGGCCCTAAGATGACTTAGTTCCACTATTACAGGGGAAGACTGATAAGACAGAGACACTGAACACACTCCCGCATCCCAAATGCTTGTTTTTCTTTCCCTTCACCCATCCAACCAATGAATTCTTTATGCAAGATTCTTTTTTCTCAAGAATAGATTTGGGACAGATTGCCATCCTATCATGAACAAAGGATCACAGAAACATAGCTGTGTTTAGCATTTCACTTGAACGTTTTTGTATCTATAGTTTTGCCTCAATTACCTTTCCCCTTTGATCCTCACGGGCCATACTTCGGTCACAGATCATTTAAGACTTCTAATTTCCTCTTATCCTTCCATTCAGGTACTTAAGATAGGACATAAAGGCTTGAAGATTGGGTGAATACACATATTACAATACTTTCCATGATCTGCCTTTCCCATTGTTATTATCACCTTCCTTCAACAGGTAAGATGGGAAGCCCTGCAAAATCTTCAGCCAAGTTAACAGAAGGCTTACAATGATACATCCATCACTACCACTGGAGTCAAAACAGAAGTCTGTTTTTCTTCCTTTTTCCACCCCAACACTTATTTATGTATTTGACTAACCTACCTGGTTGACTGACTGTTCGTGCCCCAGAAAACAGAGATTTCAGTGTCTGGTCCCTTCCCTTGGTAAAGCCCAGAGGAATCCTGGCTCACCAAATCCCTGAATCACCTTAGGACAAATACCATCAAGCTAATACTGAAAACACAGCACTCAGAAGAGCACTTTGGGTACAGAAGTCTTGAATTTTCTGTAAGATATTTTTTAAATACTGCAAAAAATATAGGATTCTTTAATATTTAACTGACTTTGGAAACAGTGCTTCATCTTCAAAATAAGAATTAAACATGAATGTTTGTGGATATTTGTAGCTATTTGTTCCCATGAATGCAGGAAAAATGAAATAAAAATACATACCGTGGCCCCTATGTGATCTAAAAAATTTACTTATTATTGGAAAGTTAACTGCTTTAAGCTGAGACAGGAAATATATGGATAAAATAATATTGAAGGTAATAAAGTGAAAATAATTGATGCTTACCCCTCCCTACTAAGTATTTCTACCATCATCCAAAAGGGTAAACTTAAAAAAACAGAGAGAAGAAGAATTAGATACACCACTACTATCGCAAGCTTAATATCTTCACAGATCAACACAAAAATCTTTCCTTACAGCTTACTGGTGCCTCTCAGCAGCAGACCTTCTGCCTTTACAGGAAAGGCCTGTCTTCCCACAGCTCTCTGCTCATGTAAACCTTCTCTTACAAAAAAGGGCTCTGCTCCCTTAACTATTTTGGAATGTTTCAAGTGTCAAAAAGAAAGTGTTTGGACAGTAAGAGGAAGCGACGCATTTTCGGTCTGCCTTTCTTTTGGACTTACACTGCCTACATTAGTCAGCCATGCACATGCAGCATATAACATTCATGTTATTAATAAAATAGTCTGCCCACATCCCTGGAGGCAGGAAAATAAACCTGGAGCATTGATTTCAAGCTTCAGCTGGAACAGGCACCCAACATTGACTGCACAAAATGAAAGATGAAAGTCAAACATTTTGGCAACATGGACACAGCAGTGTCTCTAGCAGACAGCTCCCACCTGGTTACCTTTGTTACCCCAGAACCACAGGACACATCACACATCTCCACTGCTCTGGATTGACAGCTCTAGTTCAACAAAATCAGTACCATATCCATAGCTGACTTTGCTTACAAGCCCAACTCTGGCCCATCCCTCCCTTCCAGCCTCCCCTACTGCAAGCACACCTTCAGCAAACAATGCAACTTCATAGCCACTCTGAGGGACCTAAAAAGCTGTGATCACATTCAGCTTGGAGCATAAAGTTAAGAACTACAGCTAACAAAATTGTCATGGAGATGTTTCACTCAGGACTGATATAAGTGCAATATAACACTCAGAAGTCATTTTTCTTCCATCCTGTCTTCTTATTAGGCACTTAAATAATTGATTATATAAACAGAGTAGAGAGCGAACCNTCCAGCTGCACTCAGTCACCATCTTGGTGTACACATCTTATGACTCCTTCTGAGGACAAGCAGGCAGAAGCCAAAAATAGTTTCCTCATCTTATTTACACAACAATCATGAACACTGTAATAAACAAATAAGCTCTGATGAAGCTGCTTTATAAAATTACTTCAAATTTAAATATTTTATCTTCCACACAGAAGGATAAGCAGAAGTGCTAACACTATCTTTAAAACAACAACCAGAAGAAAATCATAACTGTGCAATTGTTTATTTCTAATGTGTGTGTGAATATTGATGATAATCAGAAGCATGGAAAAATAATTTTTCCCAGCTTTTTTTTTNGCAACCTCTATCTAGCAACTCTTCTATGGCAGCTCACCTGTTTGCAGTTAGGCATTTCCTTCATTGCTAGAAAACAGGTGTCTGCATTTTTGTTGTCTCAAGGTAAGCAATACGCTTGTAGTTAACCTGATCTCAACATGGAAAGCAGACAGGCAAACTGAGGCCTTCCCCAACATCCACACTGACCCCAGCAGAGAGCTCCCACCTGACTGTATTTGTTACCCCAGAACCACAGGACTCTTTTTGCCTCGTTTTCAGTGCAATCAGTTCATTTAGGTCAGCTGCAGACAGGCAGCACTGACCTCAGGGTAAAACTAGAGAGCTTTGTTTTCCCTGTATCACAGGACAGGTCATATGCACCAGTTACCTTGGGGTTCAAAAAAAAAAAAAAGNTCCCCTTCAGTTCTTACTAAAAAGTCTCAATCAAAGATGTTTTATTCTTTCCCTAACTGGCAAAACATATGTTTAAATTCTATCGACATTAATAAAACCTAGGCAAGCACTTGTTTTATCTTTTGATTGAAGTGTTACCCTCAAATCAGAGTGCATAATCAAAGGCAAAATTAAAGTGCAAAGAAGGCAAAGTGAAACGGAAGTGTGATCCTGAGAGTGAAGGAGTTCAGTCTTGGGGGATTTGCTCTTTGTTTTGTCCAGTAAGTCAGATCAATAAGCTGAAGGTCTGCAAGAGGGACAGAGTATGCTAGAAAGCTTCAATTCGGTTCTTATGCTTGATGCAACTTTATCAAGCTTCCACTTCAAGAAATTGATGGGGTTTATGACCAAGATTTTGGAAACAAGGGATAGAAGCTCTGACCCACCTGTCTGTTCTCCTGGGCACCTTGAATTCAGATGACTGACTATGCATGGCAAAGGTGACTGGCCTTACCTCATTGGCTAAATCTCTTGTGATGTTGATGTGTTTGGTACCAGGACTGTGGTGAGCAAGTTTCTGTAAAAGACAGGGGCACTTCTGCAGCTGGAGAAGCCCCGTGCTGCACAAACACAGTAGAAATATCACACCAGCTTGGAAGGAGTATCAACACCTGATTGTTTCCCAAAAGGTGAGCAGTGCTTAAAGCCATACAACGTCTGAAAGTAGCAGATGAACTTGTGGGAAGGTCCTCATTTTAATTGTTGGTGGAGCTATAAATGTCCTGATAAGCCCTGATTTAAAGGAGACCAACGTGTTTCCCCTCCATGACGTACTCTAAAAACGCAAGTGGACTGGCAGGAATTTGTGGAGACTGTGTTTACAGCAGCTTTGAGCTTTATGCCAGGGAGCAGACATGGAAGACTTCTTTTAGTGGAGCTTGCATGGAAATCTTCTACAAGAATCAGGTCCTAACAGAAGACTCAGGTTCACAAATCACGGAACCATTCATTTCCACTTCGAGTATTTCCCAGAATCTGAAAGACTCAGAAACTGAGCATTGCATTTGCACATTTCTATGCCAGCACAACACAACATATGCTTGACACATCTAGAAACATTATGGTGCTGCTTCCATTTCCTGCCAACCACGACAACTCTTTCTTTTCTTTCCTGATTCTAGGTTTTGTGAATTGTTTCAGTGAAGGAAGAGGAGGAATAGAAGAGCCTTTCAGTACCTGGGAAAAGGAAATGTTTAGAGGAAAGAGGCAAAGCACGTGTTCTCAGGATCAGCTGGAGGCAGAAAATACCACAGAGCGTGACACAAACTGAGAAAAGATTTTGTACTTGCTTTTCATTTGTTCCCACAACAGATGGGTGCTGGCCTGACTCAAATTCTCCATGAAGTAGCAGTCATTGCATATGCTTCCAGATCCGTGTCAGTCTAGCTGAAAGCAAACGCGCCACTAGCCGAGTATGAGTGGAAGAATCAGCATAGTGGCTGCATCCATGATGGTTATGTATCCTCAGAGTCCCAAAAGGTCCTCTTCCACTCTCTTCAAGGCTCAAACTGCTTTTGGCTGTCTCTGCCACAAGAAGCACTGGGTTTTAGGTATATAACAGTGTTGATAAAACCTTGGTATGCAGTTTTAGGAAGACCACAAATGGAGGATCCACCCTTCAAACATGTTCAGATTTGGGAGACAGCCAAACATCTGAAAGATTTGATCCTTATCTATACAATTTGAACCATATGAGCACCACCCAAGTCTGCACAAATGGACTGAAACCCCTAGGGAAAGTGCTTTCTCATGAAATTTTGAGTATTTCCAAGCCTGGCTGGGCAAGAAATTAACATGAGAGCAGACTCCCCTGTGGTATTTTGGTATTTCTGATTTCAAACACAGCCGAAAAAGCAGAGCAAGAAGATGAATTTTAATGTATTATCTGAATTTTTAGACATGTAAGTTAACTTTTTTTTTTCTGATGACAAACTCTCTAATATTTTTGATCACAGGACCCTTAATCTTAGCCTATGTGATGGCTCAGCTTTACTATCTGCTTTAAAGCCTAACTTCTCGGCACTGAGTATCTGGCTTGTTTCAAAAATAAGAGCATCACATCACAAAGCACCATCTCTTCCCTTCTTACAAAGAGTTAGCCCAGAACAATGGCAGAGCACTGCTCAATAGAAGGTAACACTAAGACTCTGTCACATTTCTACAACAAGACATCCTCTGCCTTTTCCGCTATTGGCAAAACACATCTAGCAAGGGTTGGTGGAAGACCATGTACTCTCAAAAGGCAAAGAGGGACTGTCATCTATAAATCTCAGAGCCAGTTTAAACAAGGTAGTAAAGGGCAATCACACCTACTGAGGAAGTAAGAAAAGTGTGATATTTCTTCCCAAAATATAACAAAGGTGCAAGCACCACCACAGATGAACACACTCCTCTTGACTGGCTGTAAGGGAAAAGCCACATTTTGGAAGAGATTGAGGGAGGGTGTGTGTTTATATCCAGCAGCCACAGGAACAGAAAAATGGTATTTTACCCAGAGTCTGATCCCTGAAGAGGCCCACAGTGGCAAAAACAGGATAATTGTAAAATAATAGCTCATGGCGTTCTCACACTTTTTTTTCCCATGCTGCTAAAAGCAATTCACTCAATCAGTAGTTGGCTATCATCAAAATTCCCTCCTTCATCTCTGTATTCCACTTAGGGAGTAGCAAATATAGGGCACTCAGCTCATAACTTTTGTTTTTTTCAAGCAAGGAAATTCTTATTAAAATGAAATAAGCCTCTGGTTTAATGGCCATCAACTGAGCACAATAGCTGTGCTGGGAACAAGAGATCTTGAAGAAATTCCCTCCATGACTGTAGAGCTGATTGTCTCATATTAAATGATCATGGCGTGATTCCAGATGCAGAAAAGCCGACTCCTTCAGGATGGTTTGTTCTTGATTTTAGCTAATCCTCCCAGACTACAGAGTATTCTGTAATAAACCAACAAGCGAAGGGGCTCCCAGGGTGCAACACCCCACTTCTCAAAACTTGGATCTGTACCCAGTCACGCAAACTAGTCTAATCCTACATGAAGGCACACGTCTGTGCACCCGCTGGTAATTTCCAGAAAACCTTTACCATGGATGTTCTGGGAAAGCAGTTGTCTTCCATCTGCAGTTTCTTTCTTCAGCTGGTCTTCATAATCGGTTGGCTTCCCTGTACCCCTGTTGATCACAGTCAGTATTTCTGCACGATCTATAAGACTGCTTTAACCTGGCATGAGTCTGGACATTTTCTACTTTTTCCACAGACTCCTTGACAAAAGGTCATTCTACCCAAAATATATCAGGGTGACCCAGCCTTAAAATAATTCGGGACCAAACCATCTCACTAAAAACAAATAAGACTAGTTAAAAATAGAAAGAAAAAGTAATCTTTTTTTGGTTTGTTTTTTTTTTTTTTTTTTTTTATAAACACACCCAGCAGGCACATCTGCTAAATCGAGGCTAGAGAGATAGGCGGTTTGGGCCTATACAGTAAAAAACTTCCTGCATTTACAAAGACCAGGTCTAGTATAGAAGTTCTCTCTTCAGCCTGTCAGTAGCACAGTTTCTCCTTTCTGAAGCTTTACTCTGTCTCATTGAAATAACTGTAATTCTTCTACATTCTCCTGCAGTTTGCATGGACCAGATATTCCTCCCCTCCTCTCAAACCATTCTGTGACATTATTATGCACAATCATGTGTTGGGCTCCATCTCAAAGTCAGCTGAGGTCTTTGAGGATTAAGAAAAGGTGCAAGGTAAATGTTAGATATGTTATTATTACTTTAATTACACATCCATCTACTAACAGATCCTCACTGAAAGCATGAATTTAAAACTGGATCCTACCAACTTCCTGCTCCAAACTGCCCACGGCCTTCCAGATATATCAGGCAATTAACAGATACCTGGGGAAATGGGGGACAGGGGAGGAATCTTGGACCACACAGCAAAAATTAATGCAAAGAAGAAAGGACTCTTTTCAGAACTAGCACCCTGGTTTTGTGGATCCCACATATTTTATGTCTTAATGTACTCCCTCATTCTTTAAAAGCCCCAACAGCTGAAACGTGTCTAAAACAAGGGATTCCTTGAGTCAAGTCATTCTTCCACTAACAGTTTCCAATACAGCCAGCACAACACACCAGAGCTGTCAACATTTTACCTTTCCTTCCCTATTCCCTCCACGATAGCCCACCAAAATAGAACTGTTTCTGAAAAGCCACTGGAAAAGATCATGCCAATTGAGCAAAACCCCTAAGCGGAGCACCAGCCAACAGCACCAGAATTATCACCTGACCAAGCTGACATGCATTTCATTTGAGCTAGCTAAGTTTACCCATAATTTGCAAACATTCTTAATTCATAAATCAGTAATGGTTCAGAAGTGATTATTGCTGCATTACATCATTTTCTAAGAACAGCATCACAATGCAGCTGCTTGCTACATCTGTGAGTATTTTATGGATCCTATCCACAAGTCAAGGAAAATATTTTCTGCCAGAACCCACCAATTATTAACATGCTTAGAGAGTAAAGGTAAGCTAAAATGAGGACTGCTTTATCCTTCACCTCTTATGAGTTACATTTCCCTCTTCTTACAGCTCTGAGTGAAAGGAGCCTGGCACACCCTCTGAAACAGTTCATTTGAATTTCCATCTCCAAATCCATCCTTTCCAATTTGGCACAGTTGGAAGATTCTCTGTAGAGGTGCAGTGCGAGTTGCTGCAAATCAGGACTCAGGTGCTTGGCAGGTATCTGCATCCAAAGTTCAGGTAACACCTGGCCATATGGTCCTGCCTGTAGATAGAATGATGATTCTCTAGCTATCATAAGTTCAAGAGAAGAAAAAATGCAGATACCTAGATAACAAGCAAACAGCAGATTTACAGATGCCACTCTTGTAGGAGGCAGTTAAGCAAGCAAGTCTCATGATGTGGTGAGGAGGCAATCAGCTAATGTAGCTTGCAGTATCTCTCTTTTCTTGCTTTTGGATAATTTGGTCTTCCTATCAAATATCTTGGTAGTCTTTGCTAAATGAAACATATGAGGTTTTAAGAGTTTTGCTCTAAACCATCATGTAATTTGTATGTCTTTTTGAGGTTTATCTTTGTAATCCCCTTTGGCAATTTTTCTTTCAGAGATTCTAATACTTCTGGAGACAATATCAAAATTACGCATGTACTTATGATTACATACAAAGCTGGCATTACACAACTGCAAGTCTGTAGCCAAGAGAAGAATGGAAACTCCCTAAACCAAAGATGATTTTTAAAAAGTAATTCCTTTCAATTACACAAGATCTAGTGCATCTCAGGTTGCCATTTTTCCACCTGGTCTTTCTGCTGTACATCCATTCCTTGTGGACTGACACCCACTGTCCACTGCTCGATCCTTGTGCATCTGCCCATATATTTAGGCTGCCATTAACATCGCAAGAGAGACTAGCTGGAAGAGGCACACTCCGAGGAAAGCAAAGCCAGAACATGCCCCTTCTCTGCAGCTGAGTGCACCATGCTGCCAGCACATCTGCTGCACACCAAGCCAGCAAGCATCAAGGTTATTTTGGGACCTGCACTTACGTGAGATGGTGGCACCGGCAGTATGAAATACAGGGAGGACCACATAGCTGAAACCTGCAATTCAGGGATCAGCTAGCACCAGGACAACTAACCCCTGCAGAAAGAGAAGGCAGAAATGTAGTCAAGGACATGAGCCCCCATGAGGTATTAATCCCTGATGCACTGAAGTGGAGAAAGTGGGCACAAAAAGGCACCGTAAGAAGGATGGAGGGTGACACTACAAGGTCCTTCTGTCAATTTTGGCTGTGCCTTAATTGAGGCAAAGCTTCCAACAAGAAAACATGATGTGCAGGACTTCAGGCCGTCAAAGACAAGCCATGTAGGGAGCCAGGGCTGCCAGGCTTTGTCCCTCTCTCCAGAAGAGAGGTTGCAGGCACCTTGAAAGTTGCCTCTTCCTTGGGAGAACAGACAAAACCTGCAACCAGGAGCTCATTTGACCCTCCATAAGGGGCCTGGAGAAAGGGAGAGCAGCATGTGATGCTGGGGATCAGTTGAAAGGCTTTGCATGATGGGGAAAAAAGAGAGTTTGGTATGGAGCAGCCAGTGTGGGAGGACACCCAGGCTGAACAGTAGATGCCTGTTGCCTTCTGGCAGGCAGAAGGCCTGCTTTAAAACACCCACACTTTCCTTTTGTTACTCCTTCTATCATTTATTTGCCATGGGGGTAGGGAAGGCTGTGGTCAGGTGCAGCTTTCGGGGAGAAGCCCATCCCTGGTGGGCACTCAGCCTCTGGCAGCACAGGGAACGATTTACACCCCGTGGTGAGGAGGGGCTGCTGCCTGGGTCCCTGTGGCAGCGAGCACTGCTGGGTGCCAGGCACACGCACCTTTCTGCAACGCTCCCAATTCTCCACCTGAGCCGAGAGGTGTTTAGGGGTGGTAGGTACCCCATGTGCTCAAGTGCCACAAATTCATCCCCAGCCTCACTGTACCTGACTGCCAGCAGGGTCACCACCTAGTAAAACAGAATGAAATATGGCTTCGGAGGTGGGGAGGGAATTGCAGGGAGACATGTCTTGCAGAATGCCATGTCTGACAAACAACACTTAACGACCTCTCCAAACAGAAAAATGGGAATTCCAGGGAAAGTTGGCTGGCTATTAGGGATGATTTCTTCACCAAAAGGGTTATCAAGCACTGGAACAGGCTGCCCAGAATGACCATCCCTGGAGGTATTTAAGAGATGTGTAGATGTGGTGTTAGGGACATGGTTTAGTGGTAGACAGTGCTGGGTTAACATTTTGACTCAATGATCTTTGAGGTCCTTTCTGATCAAAATGATTCTATGATTCTATGAATTGTGGTAGCTAAAGCTGGAGTGGGCTTTGCCCTCTTCCTCCTAGAAGTTGGCTCTGTCTCTTCCATGCCCAGACAAGTGCCCATGGACTCCAGAGCACACCCGGGCATCTGAAAAGTGACATAGCCTTCACCTGCAAGAATCACAGCCCTCCCTCAATATAAACCTTACTCATTTACGGTCTAACATCCATCCCAGCAACAATGCTACTACTAGAGTTATTTACTTCATGGTGAAGTCAGTAGAGACTCCATTTAGGGAAACAAAGTAAGGCAAATCCTGAAACACGAGTACCTTAAACTTTACTAAAGTTCAAGTCTCAGGCCCTTCTGCAAAACGTCACCAGCACATCTAGACGCATGACCACCAAGAAAAGTAAAAAGAGTAGAAGATACCTAAGGAATAAAAATGCTCCTTTAAGATCCATCATCAACAGCTTTTCACATCCCTCAAATTTCCCTAAGGGCTACATCCCCAGCCAAGATCCTCTCTGCTGTGGGTAGCTGGAGTGAACAGTGGAGGCAGCACCTGGCTGGGACCCAACCCTTGGACAAGACTTGGAGCATGCTGGTCTCCAGCCACAGCCAGACTCCTCCAGGGAAAGCTCTGATTTTCCAGCAGGTGATATTTTAACAGCACATTGAAACTCTATGCAGAAAACAAGTGTTCTGCTCTGTTACTTACCCAGACCCTGAAAACACAGGTTCCCCCACACCTCCCAAAAATACGGCAACAACGAAATAGTCCTCCTGTGAAACCAACAAAACTAGAACTCTCCATGAAAACATGAACTGATTTGGAAACTGTTTAAAACTTCAGTTAACATTATGTTATTGGAGCCATTCTGTACGTCAAGATCTGATCAGATCACAGTACCTATCTGCTGCTGGATAGTCTGTGACTTATAGGTTACTGTTCATGGGCACATAAAAATAAATACTAAGAAATTACTCAGATAAGCTCTGAATTCTACGTATTTAAAATTTAGATGCCAGCCTAAATAAAACCTTGATCTAGCATGAATATCCATTCTATTGTCTGAATGGTCTTTCTGTTCATCGCCTGAGTAGAAGTATGGCTTGCCTTTTTTTTTTTTTGAGCATACAAGTCACAGTTCTACCATTGCATCTTGGACCACAATAGTATATAAAATAAAGTAGTTTCCATTTGTTTCCACCGGAGAAAGCATTCTTTCTTATTTTTTGCCAGTCTTCACACTCAGGTATCAAATGGCTTATATAAGCATTACAGCTGCTGATTGACTAAGAATTGCTCACTAGTTCCTAAAATATCCTGGCTTTTTTGACACTTCTCATTTTCACTCAATTGTCTATCACAGACTTACTTTGGGGGCAAGGAACACTTTTCAATATCCCTTTAGAACCAAGACAAACAGAGGCTCAAGGCGGGTGGATTCACTAGGGTCCACTGCAATATGAACAGCTAACAGCATAAACCTCTGCCAGCTGGCGTGTACAAAAAGTAGGTATGTCACACTAACAAGTATCAGTTGGGGTCTTCATCCAAGGAAGCATGCCAGCTATTCACTTATTTATTTAAAAAAAAGTGTTTTATCAGAAACAGTTATTTATTAAAAGAAAAAAAAAACAAAACAAAACCTACGTTATCCAAGAAGTAACTGAAAGAGAAACTTTGAGGAATGGTGCTTAATTCTCACAGAACAAGCAGCCTGTAACAGAAAACCATTTAAACCCTGGAAATTCCCCTAGTAAGGACAGGGGTACAGCAAAACCACTGCACTTGACATGACAGGAAACAAGTGGACAAAATTACTAAGACAGCTCCTGCGCTGAGCTCTGATGAACTGTCACAGGGGAGGTCAGGTCATCCTGTAGCCAACAGCGTGCCAGTAATTTCAGTTAAATTCCGGTGGAAAAACTTAACATCCGGGCAAAAAAAGAAGTTTCCTTCAGCTATTGTTTCCTTTCCAAAGATCACTCCTTCAGCTAAAAGCACATGGAAGAGGAAAGAAAGAAAGGGACTGGGTGAATAATGCTCCATGACTAATAGCCGTGGTCTGACCAGTCTGAAATGGCTTCAAGTACCCATGACCTTTCGAAGAGCCACAAGTTAGATGCCAACAAAAATGCATAACACAAACCCTCACACCCCCTTCCTTTTATCAAATGGGCGTCGGGGTGAATAAGCTGACAAAAACAACATGGAAGTAATCTGCTGAGTAATTCCCTTAATATTCCACCGTGGGTTGGCTCTGAGAGTTTGAGGCACACAGCTACGAAGGCGCTGTGCTGACTGTATTTCAGATGACAAATTCTCATTAATCACCCACAAATACTACGCATTGTTCCACAGCTTACACAAATGTTCTCCTGAAGCAGCACTCGAGTCATTAACAAATCGCTGAGCCCTCCCATATATCTCATTACACAATTGCTCCAAGAGGACGTGAAAGCTCTCACCCGACTACTCCATGCATCCCACTCCCTGTTGTCATCCTATGGGACTTCACTCAAGTGCACGCATTCCCCATGTCATTTAAAGGTCTTCAGGATAATTCTTTCAGGGGGTGGCACACCAGTTAAGTGTTGAGGGGCTGTTTTGTGTGTCTCTTCTGTCGACCAACACAAATCTGCCCCCGCCTGCAGCGTCATTAGATCAAGCTTGGCAAAAGCAGATAATTGCAATAACAACTTCCAACCCTTAATAGAGTATTTTGGCACTTTTCATCAGCAGACCTTAAAGAAGGTCACCTAAACTGTACAGAGAGGTGCAATATCTTCTGTGGCTCTTCCTTTCAGATTGTCAGCCACACGGGAAGTCCTTCACATCTTTTATATTGCTGGCCCATAGAGACATATTCCACTAAAGCAATACATTCCAGTCCTGTGTAAATGGAAATGTAGTAATTCCACTGAATATCATTTTTCAGTGAAAAATAGACAAAAATCCATCATAAAATTATAATTGAAAGGGAAGAAATAATTCTTAGAACAGAGCTTTAGTATTTTTCAACTCACAGAATATATAGCAGTCCTAGTTATTATTCCAATACTTAGTTTAGCATTTAAAGTTTCATCTGTTTTTATTCCAAAATCACTTTTAAGGCATTGAGCTTGACCTATTAATATCTACATTAAATGATCAGAATTACACAAAATGCTGTCTTATTTCTTGAGTAGACAAGTACACAATTCTGGTACAAATACTGGCTTTCACAGAAACATTTCTTCAAACAATAAATGTCAGAAAGCAATATGATCCATCCTATGAAGAAGAAAAATACTATGCTGACTGCATTTTAAACACATACTGACAAATTCTCAAATAATTGCATGATCAGAAAAAAACCGAACACCGTTAACTACAACTAGTTATCAAAAGTAACTCACTAAAATTTAATGGAAAGTGCTCAAAACTCCCAAGTATATAATTTGCTAGCTGTAACAACTCACATTTGAATAGTTGCCTAAGTATTATTTAACCAGCACTCAGGTTGAGAACATTATCTATCTTGGGGGAAAAGCAGCTTGGGCTAAAGCAAGAACTGTGATATGATTGCCACTCAAACCTTTAGGGAAAGTCTGGCAGTGCATCCAAAGTTCACGCCTAGCACATGCTTATGTAAGCCAGAATCCTAAAATCTGGATGTAACAATTGAAACATAAGGGAAATTCAGATTTCAGGCCATCCCTATCTAGAGAGAAACTTGTTTGTGATTGTGAGCAAAACTCTGGACCCTAAAACTGTGAAAAGGCACTATGTGAAATTCATGCAGCTACAGAACTGGTTATAGAGGAACAAGGCAGATCTTTGAGGTACAGCCTGAGCAGTGAATACCAGAAGCCAAGACTGCTCTGGTCCTGGGGAAAGCTTAAGCAACAAGCCTACCTAAAATAACATGATGGGAGCACAACAAACTGTGGGAACCCTCTCAATTGCAAACTCGTGGACAGGAATAAGAAGCCATGGATGGGAACAAAAGAGGGGCAATGAAATGAATGTCTTAGACACTGACAATTCTGAAGATGAGAGGTGACAGGAAAGATTTTGAAGAGAGAAGTAAACAGAGTGGAAGTCACAAACAGGAGAGCTGACAGCCAGAAACTGTTTGGATTTTAAATGAGTTCAGTGGACAGAGAAGGGGAAAGATCATTGAACTGTTACCCATGAATGACAAGGATAGAAGTGGAGCACTGTGAGAAAGAAGACATTCAGCATATTTGGCAGCAATAGCTTTAGGAGGGTCTTGAATGGGGACACAGTGGCAACTGATCCTGCTTAGTCTCTGACATGTATCAAAGAAGAGGGAGATGGGGATAAGTGGAAAATTGTCCATCCTAGCAGGAGAGATGAAGAAGAAAGAAGCACCAGAAAATTCAGCAAAGAAAGAGAGGAAAAACCCTTGGGCATGTGCAGAATTGCTGATGAAGTGTTTACTGATGAGTGGTGAAAGAATCTCATCATGTCAGCTCAGCGAGCTGGGAAAAGCACCTCAAGACTGAAAAGGGGCAGAAGCAGTCCCTAGCACAAAGGCAGCAAAAATGAAAAAGGAGCTCAGTGCATTCTTCAGACAGCATTTTTAGTACAGTGTGGGGAAACAGACTGAGTGGGGATGTTGCAGACTCCATAGGGGATACAAAACCAATTCCTTTTTTCCTGGTCTGCAAAAGATAAGTTTCTTTTCCCACCCAGCCCAAAGATCACCTTCGAAACTTAAGATTAAGCGTCTAAATGTTTGGGTAGGACATCAGGGGTCTAAGGACTAAGAGAACATAAGAAAACTTGAGCAGTGTGGCTAAAAGCCTTTCTAACTCCACGGGAAAGGTCTTGGCAAACAACAGCTAACAAAAGCTAGCAAAGGCCAGAAGCACATGCAGTGCTCCAGCTGACCCACCACGCCGTGTTTGCTGAAGTAACACACATATTTCTCAGATAACATTTGCCAACAGGTTTCACACCCTGTTTGTCCGCTCAGAGTAATTTCAAGGTGAGCCCCAGAAGATGGATCTCAAACAGGAGGGCTGAGACCACCAGTCTCAGTTTTCACCACAGGTGCTGTAACACATTTTGCAGAGCAAGAGCCAGGAGGAGCCCCCTTCAGCTGCCACCAGGTCATGAGTACTGCATGACCACACCAACCTTTTGGGTTTTGTGAAGTGCATGAAGACTGCCCTGCTCTGGTGCTGCTGGGCCTCTGCTTATTCAATAGAGGACGCTACTGGTACTGGGATTCAGTAATTATGAACCATGCTTACCTAGGGCAGGACAGGAGGTTTTAAGCAGTCAGTGAGACAGGAAGGGCAGGGCTGGAAGGAAGAAAGGAGCTCTGGTTTCTCTAACAAGAATGCCTAGTTGTTAGCTGCTACACATGAAAACTCGGTTCATGGTAGCCCACTAGGAAGGTCCAAGGGCATCAAACAAGATAAGGCATATGTAACCACAACCATACTAAAATGTCCATGCTGAGGCACCTGAACATGCCACATAAGCTGCACTGACCTGCTGCAGCCAGGATTTCTTCTATCCTGACCGAGTCTGCCAACCTCTCATGGCACTCCACGTTCACCACTGGGCAGGAGCCACCTCCATCCCAAGCCAGCAGACCTCACTCCTGAGCAGCCCAGAGGGCTTGCCAGACACCATGGCACAAGGTGCTCCATCCTCCTCCCCATCACAAGGGAGCCACGCTTTACTGAGCTAGGGAGAGCAGACACCTTTTCCATATATAATGAAGCCTCTCAACCTTATATGTGCTAGGGACCCTGTAAGTGTAAGAGGAGCACAGGAAAATGCAAGGTGGTATTGTATTGTATTAATGTCACTTAATGGTAACTGTCAATGATCGTGATGGAATAAATATGGAAAAGGAAATTACTGTAATTGATTGACAGTCTGGAAGCTTCCACATATGATCTAATGAGAGAGACCTGTGAGAAGCTGCTGCAGTAGAGGCTATTAATGCAAATCATATGCACCATGCCTGCTCTCTGAATTATGCAATGCCATGTGAATGTCTAATCCGTTTCACCAGGCTTGTCTCTATCCAGAAAGAATATTCTACTGACATGCTGATTAGTATATTAGGGGAGGTTTAGAAGTTCAGTGCTAGAGTGGGGCCATCACAGTGCTATTAATTTAGTTCAGAACAAAACAAACAGGTCTGGAAAGCCATCAAAATCACTACATGGGTCTACAAGATAAGTTTGTCACGGCTGATGGGAATTTGCAGGAATGCCTTGTGATACATGGTGGGAATTAACAAATAGATAAGCAGAGTATCACTTTTCTAGGAAACTACTGTTGAGAACTCAAGAACTGAAGACAAGGCAAAAGGATTAATATAACTTCATGATATTTTGCATGGATTTCCAGAAAGAACATCATGAAAACAGAAACAGGTGGGAATTTTGGAAGAGGCAGTTGGCATATTCATATTGCAGTAGTGCTATAGACACACAAGCTACCATGTAAACGTGTTGGAAGGTGGTGTCTGTCCCCAGGTTTCTGGGATAATGCCATTGTATTTTCCCTCTAAAAAGTATGCTTAGATCAAATGCCATTTAGATCAGTGCTGGAAATTATTCTAATGGAGTCATCTTGGTCCCTGGGACCATTTGTCCTTCATGCAAAGCAATAACACAATTAGCACCACAGTGTCTATTAGAGGGAAGCACAGGTCTGGACCACAGGAGACCTCACACAGTTTCAGCTTAAGCTTGAGGATGTGAAGAAAGATCGCATACAGCCTCCCGTGCCTGTGCTGGCTGTCTTTCCCACTTTTCCACCAAAGTAAAAATCATTCAACTTTAACAAGAAATTGAGAGAAGGCACTGTGATGTGTGTAGGATTCCTCACTACTTTCTAAAAATAGCCATTTTCCAAGTCTGCAACCTAAATAACAAAGCCAGAAATTAGCCGAGTCATTCACTCTAGCTAAAATGAACACTTAAAGCAACCATTTTGCCACAGTATTCTTTGCATCAAAGGTTCTTTAAAAAGGGTAGAGAGCCCATGATTCTGGTGACAAAAGTAGAAAAAAAAACAAACTACAGAACAGCTTTGTCTCAAGACAACTGTTGTTCTCTTATTATGCCAACAAAGTCCTGACCCTCTGAGACACCTTGGCCTATAATACCCGCCTAACACCTGCCAGGAGACAGGATGGATTCATTTAGGACAGCTGCAAGGACATGGAGGGCCCAGGAGAAAGCCAGGCTTTCCAGGTAAACCAATGTTGAAGGCACTTCCCTCAACTCATGTGAGGTTAAGAAGAGCCTGGTCATGAGAGGCCCCAAGGCACCTCTGAACCATATTCTTATGTGGAAAACAGGACGGACACCATGCAAGTGATCCTCAGGATCCTCTACATCTCTCCAGAGGTCCATACTGGACTGGATCTCTGTTTTCCACCAGTTTGTCTGCAAATAACAATACACCTCCTCTTTTGTGCAGGTGCTAAGATTTCATAGAATTATTTCTTGTGCAGGGACATTACAAAACAGCCCCATTACTGTCTAGGCTTTATGGCACCTGGATATGCCTAGAGACAGATGCTGACAGCAGAGCCAAAGAGATCTTGAAAAAAAGTACAAGGAGCAAGGCAGGGTTCCATATTTGCAAAGTCAGCACTGGGGCAGCAGGGATCCCTGCGTCAGTATAACATTCCATACTCTTGTAGGGGAAAGCTGTTCACAGCCCCCCTAGATTCAGGCATTGTTACTTTTTTAGGGTTTCTGCGGTGCCACATGACAGCAAAGTCTCAGCCACATCGACTGTGCAAGCACAGCACAAGGCAAGGGAGACCTTGACCCAAAAGACCTGCAAATACCCCAACAGCCCTGCAGTAGTGGACACTCGTTTTCTGAGCTGGGTGCAGTGATCAGCTCTGAGGATTTGCATCTGGGCAATACTTTTGCAAGCAGATGAAAAGCTGCCTTCACCACACAGGGAGCCTGTGGGCAAGGAAAGCTCCAAGCCAAACACCAAGCATTTGGGCTCAGCAGGGCCCTGGGTGCAGGCATCCCTGCTTGCGGCCTGGGACTCGGCAGCATCATGGGTGGCTCCACACCCAACCCTAATGGACTGAAAGACGTGTCTTTGCGGGGAAATCTCAAATCTTCTCCCTTGGGATAAATGCGTTTGGCAGCCGGTGGTTTAAAATCCCTTCACAGTGATTTCAGAGAAGAGATAATGCACGTTTGCAAGCTCTCAAGAAATCACTACAGTTTCCTGGCAGCTACACAACTCCCAAGGAGCACGCAGGCACCCTGGGACCTGCAGATCCCCAGCTGGGACAGGAACATCTACACTGACACAAAGCATTTCCCTGTATTTTTCCCTTTTCCTTACTTCCTCACCTCAGAGGTTGCTTTGGTAAGCCAAAGATTAAGGACGTTTTGATCAGACTTGCCTTACTAACAGAAAGGATTAACTCTCCATGACATTTTGATGTTTTGAATTCACACCACAGAAATTTATTAATTTTTCTTGGGAGGTTGAATTTGTCTGGGAGGGATGCACGAGGCAAGAATGGGGAGGGATTTTGCAGGAAACAGAAGGCTTCTCTAGTCTTGGAGGAGTTAGTTGCCACCCAGGGGCCAACACTCAGATTTTTGAAGATATTGATATTTTCAACCTGTGGAAACACTCAGAGAGAAACTGTGTTTGTGCGTTTTCAGCATTCATGATTTCACTATTTTACTTGCAGAACAGTCTGATTTTCTCTGAGCTCATTCAATGCAAAGTTTGCTTTTGGGCAAGATAGGCTAGAAAGGCAAAACCTGTGTCCAGATTTCAATTGCTCCCAAAAGTGCAGGCACACGAGGTCTCAGAGTGCTGTGCAGCAAGTAGCCAGCTGTGAATTAACACTTCTGACATTGCAGCATACTAAGCTGCCACGGGAAAACCAATCCTATACCTTAAACCACGTGGCACACCACTCCACAGAGCCTGGTAATGAAGGAGGACGGTATTAACATTCCAATCAAAACATCCAGGAGGAGGAAAAGGAGAACTGGTTCTTCCAGTGTCAACTCCAATTAGGGGGAAATAGAAGCCACAGATGAGAAATAGGAAGCATCTGTATGTGAAAGCATATTTAGCTTTGAAGCTGGTGTGGGAATATTGGCTTAGTCCTCACTTTCCCCAAGTGTTATGTCATCTCATGTGTAATGTTGACACTTACAAGGATTACTTATTAAATAATTCCTTTACAAACAACAGGGAATAATTCTGGCCTTTGATATAGACAGATTATGATCTCAGATGCTACTATAAAGATCTTATATTCATCTTAACAGGCTAAGCACATTAAGAATCAGGGAAGAAAATACATGAATGCAAAACATGGAAAGCAAACCAAAGAACAGGAAAGTCAGAAAATCCATGCTGAGCCTCAGGTTTTAGTACCTGAGAAAGAGAAATTATTAAGATATTAAATCAGTCCACACCAGTCTTCAACTAAGTAAAAATAGTGTTCTAAGCCAATCTGGGGAAAGGGCCTTTTTTTTTCTTTTATATTAAACAGTTCTCCATTTTGGGACTGCAAAGGAAAAAGGAAAAGGCTTTAAGAACAGCCTGCAGATGTCTAATTAACCTGACACTGCCCTCCGGTCAGGCATAGCCAGCTCCCAATTACCTGTAGGTGCTTTATCCAGGTTGTGGATGAAGTCTGGCAGGATGCAGGGACTCCGAGGCCAGCTCCGTATGGGTGCAATGCTCCACGTACACTGCTATCCTGCTCCTCCTAGTCCTGGAGCATTTTAGACTGCTTCAAACAGCACAGAGCCAGAGTTAATAAGCTTTTTTGGCCCTGAACCGACTCTCTGAGGAGCTGACCTGGATACTGCATGACCAGGAGCACTAGAAGAACACAGCACGTGGGCACCCATCACCCCCTCAGGCTCCCAAGTGCTGTAAGCAGATCAGGGATCCAGACCAGTGACTTCCCCAGGGCTATTTGTCCCAGGAGGGCTCATTATTCAGGCAGAGGGATGGAGGAGCACAGGCCCACCAAGGTCAGACCCTCACGCCCCACCCAGGCTGCTCTGTCCATCTGCATGTTGCAGAGTGTTCAGTAACTTCTCCACCATCTGGGGCTTCCAGAACAGAAAATAAAGAGCTGGCCATTACCTGTGCCCTGAGCGGCTTGTGCTGCACTCTCTGTTACCACCGAGTGCCACAAGTTAGATCTCTGCTGAAAATCTGAATTGCATGCTCAAATCAGGCCTGAAATAGAGCTGCATTTGCTGTGTCAGGAGAATCTGGACCCAGTATCATGGTCTTTCTCTGGAAATCTTTCTGCCTGGAGTCCTGAACAGGCAGAATCAAGGGATTAAATGATCCTGCCTGTTAACAGCACACCTTGGCTTCAGGGAAACTGTACTCAGGGTCACCTTGGCCCAACATTAAAAAAAAAAAAAA